>BPLS01000274.1:350744-376970 GCA_019656275.1 Rhododendron kiyosumense | reverse complement strand
AGAGAGAGAGAGAGAGAGAGAGAGAGAGAGAGAGAGAGAGAGAGAGAGAACTCCGAATTTGATTGTGGAGAAAAAAGCGGGATAAATTGGGCCCAGTTGGACAGGGACACAAACACAGAGGTTCAGACTGAAAGTGAGGGATCCATATAGTGAAGAAAGAAACTGAAGAGAGAGAGAGAGAGAGAGAGAGAGAGAGAGTACACGAGTGGCCTCTTTTTCCCTCCTTTGAAGATTTTCTACCCCACGTCATAAATATATACTTACATGTGTATGCATATACTCCATTCCTCCCAGTTACACGACGGAAAAATCTCCTCTTTTATTCCGTCTGAAGTTTGAATTGCCCGATTCGAGCTAGGGTTCCGACGACTCGAAGTTCTTGGACTCACTATGCTGATCAGAAAAGCTCCGATCTTGCCCTAAAAGCTAGAGGATTATTCCAAGGGGGGTTCAACACATGGACGACGTTGATTCGTCAATGGCGTCCGAGTCCGCCGATCACGACCACAGCAACAACGCCGGCTCCGACGACGCCGTCGCATCGGCCTCCGAGCATCCGGAGAAGTCTCCGCCGCCGCCCGAGTCTGCCCAGGCGGGCGCGGGCGGGCCGAGGACGGCGCCGACGTACTCGGCGGTGAACGCGATACTGGAGAAGAAGGAGGACGGGCCGGGCCCGAGGTGCGGGCACACGTTGACGGCTGTGGCTCCAGTGGGAGAGGAAGGGACGGCCGGGTACATTGGGCCGCGGTTGATTCTCTTCGGTGGTGCCACTGCTCTTGAGGGCAATTCTGCTGCTTCTTCGGGGACACCCTCGTCAGCTGGAAGTGCTGGGATTAGTATGTCTTTGTTTTCGTTCTTTTTTTTTTCTCTGCCCTTACTCGAGGGTAGTTTCCACTATAGTGTTTTGCTGCAGGTTAATGGCAATAGTTAAGTTGTTCCCTCTAAATGGTATTTTTGTTGATACATGAGGAAAATGACCAGTCTAGAAATCCTTGAAAAGTAGGGTTTTGGTCCATTTAGTATATATAGCTTAGTGGAAACCACCCCTCAATTTTTAACTCAAAACTTGAGTAAAAGCTTCATTTAGTATGAATCACTCCAATGGATAGACTCAAATCTAAGAGCAATTTGGTTTGGTTAATGGCGTAATTGTAAATTGTGAAGAGCAAAACAGGTCTTCAAGAATTTGAGTGTCTCTTGAGTTGGTTAAAATTCGAGCAAAACTCAATCTGGTATGTGTTTGAGTGAAGGACTGGAGTGAGTTTGAAGGGGTTTTACTCGGAGTTCGGTTCTGAGTCGATTAAAAGAGTAAGGGCTGGAGCGTTGTTGACAAACTCAATAGCAATGGGTTAAAACCTCGATGTTGGAATGCTATAGGAACAATGGTCTATAACACATTAGTAAGGGGCGAAGTTGCATGAGGACTTGATTTTGTTCATGAGGTGCAAAAGAGGCTTTAACTTTGTTTTGGATTCAAACTAAGTACTTTATTTATGTAATTTGTTAAGGTGTACAGAACCCTAATTTTGTTGAGAAACTATTCAGTCTCTCTATCAAGGTAAATAAATTGCACAACTTTGGTGGGTATTTTGTTTTATTGTCTTTCCAAGGATTAAAAAATTAAAACCATAATCTTGTTGAGATACTACTCAGTCCCTCTTTTGAAGGTTATAGAAATAGATTTTGGGTAGATTGAGAGGCATACCACTGATGGCGGCCACGGACTTGTGTGCATAGTGCATAGAACATGTTGATTGGTATTTCTTTTAGTATTGTGTTAAACCAACATGAATGAACCTTGGATATAAGGATGACGATACTGTTAATTAAGGCCAGAATATCTCTCTGGAATTTTTTTGAGTGGGTTTGTTGTCTGCTTCAAACTTTTGTGATCCTTGTGTTTCTCTGGAATTGCAGGGTTGGCGGGGGCCACTGCTGATGTGCACTGCTATGATGTGTTGACAAATAGATGGTCTAGGTATGCCAAGACGAGTGCTCACTCATAAGCAACTGACAACAATCCTGCTATTATGCCTTTCACCAAACCTTGACATCTTTTTTATCCAGTAGTTCCAATAATGTGTTGATGAACTTTATTCGCAGGGTTACACCCTTTGGAGAACCTCCCACACCAAGGGCCGCGCATGTGGCAACCGCTGTGGGTACTATGGTGGTTATTCAGGTTGCAAGCACCATTGATGTTTTCTTTCTGGTCGTTAGGATGTCCATTGATGATTCAGTGCCTATCCTTTTAGTGCTTTGAATTTTTTTTTTGTCCTCTTTCATTTAGTTAGTAAATGGTAGCTACTTACGGTGATCTTTAAATCTAACACAGGGTGGAATCGGTCCAGCTGGTTTGTCTGCTGAGGACCTTCATGTTCTGGATCTCACACAGCAACGGCCACGGTGGCATAGGTTAGATTCCTGACTCTTGTGGTTGCCAATTTATGTTTGGAATACCTCAATAAAGTTTACACATTGCTTCTAAATCCGTATACTTATGAGGTTGATTGAATATCCCTTGTACTGATGGCAACGGCCTGCAGGGTTGTGGTTCAAGGCCCTGGACCAGGTCCACGTTATGGGCATGTCATGGCTCTGGTAGGGCAAAGGTATCTTATGGCAATTGGTGGAAATGATGGTGAGTATCTTACGAGGCCTCTTCGTCTTGTGAGCTCAAGTGGGGTTACTTTGTTGTGACATTAAGCAATAATTTGATGCATGATTCCAGGAAAGCGACCATTGGCTGATGTATGGGCGCTGGACACAGCTGCGAAGCCATATGAATGGCGAAAATTGGAACCTGAAGGAGAAGGTCCACCTCCATGCATGTAATTCTCTGCTTTTGTGGGTTATGTAATGCATAATTCTTTGTTTCGTCCTTTTTCCATTGCATTTATTATCTTGGGTTGTAGTTGGCTTTTTCATTTCTTATAAATGTGTTGTAAATTTTATATAATCCATAACTAATCAAAAAAGGATAAAGGAGTGAGAACTTATGCACAATAGGCAGTGAAGCAGTTTCGAGATGTATGTCTTACCGATCATTTATCAATGGAGGTTGTGGTCTTTGTGCTTACACTAAGCATTGTTGTTGACCAACTAAAATTTTCCATGCCTTCGGACATTTACTGATTGATGGTAATGCTTGAACTGAGTATTAATCATGATGCTAGTTGCTTGATGATGATCATAGTTTTTTTTATTGTTGTGTGCATTGTGGTATAAATGTGTTTGTTCTTGTTCTTGTTGGACCTCCAATGGTTTTAATTTGTTATTTAGTGAATACTGTTGTTCTGCGTGTGAGTGGCATGACTCCATCTTGATGGGTTTAAATCACGACTATTTTCCCCTTGTTTTGCTTTTGAGTGGTGTATGTGTTAGTTGGTACGTGTGCAAGCAACAAACACTCATCATTGAATTTGGCAGCTTGGCTCTACTTGTTCTAACTCCCCTGGTTCAAAATACAGTCCCTTGTTTGGCATTTGAGTGGTGTATATGTTGGTGTTGGCACCTGTGCAAGCAACAAATGCTCATCATTGAATTTGACCCTACTTGTTCTAACTCCCCTGGTTCAAAATGATTTGCTACTCTAAATAGAAGTTGATATTCAAGTTGTGGATGGACTGAAAATCTTGTATTAATGGATTTAGGTTGATGTTTGCTAGTGTAGTATTGATTTTTGATCTTTCTTTGATTTTCGGTGTTGATACATTTATTGAAGTGTTTCTTTAGTAAATCGATCATTTTTTGGTCTCGCTCGGAATAGGTATGCAACGGCAAGTGCACGCTCTGACGGCCTTCTTCTTCTTTGCGGAGGAAGGGATGCTAACAGTGTGGTAAGTTAACATACTCTTTGCGTTATCCATAGTTTCAAATGCTTGAGATATTATTAGCCACCTTCTCCAGCTAGCTTATTGTCATTTCTAATTAGTACTTCTCTTGCGACCTTTGAGGAACTTACTGTCGTTTATATTTTCCCCTACAGTAGGTTGTTAGTTTTCTCTATAGAAAAGCCAGCAGTTGTAATTGTTGGAGAAATGCCTTTTCTGTCTTTTCATTCCCTTTGCAAGGAGCAGAATGTGGAGTGTCTGAAAAATTTCTTTTGAGTTTGTGTATGATGTCATTTGGCATCCTCTACACCTGCTCTCTTGTTGTCTCATTCATTAAACTTCTAGGAGCTTCCTTTTTAAGTTGCACTCTTTTGTACCTCGCCTAAGGTACTCTGGGTTAATTTTCCTCATAAGGACAATTTATGTCCTCCACTACTGGATTGATTTCAAGATTAATTGATGCCAGAGTATTAACTATTGCCTTGATTTGGGAGGAAACCAATGTTCAAGTTACTCTTAGATGCTACCTTTGTGAAACTTTACATTTTCCTTATGGTGAAGTTCAGGTAAAATGCGTTTGATGTAAATTTCGTATCATACCCTTGAGGATATTGGATCCAAACGAGTTTATCCATTCTCTATTCCATGCCTGGTAGGAATTTGTAAAACACGCTCACTAAAGTTGAATTAATATGCTAAGCAGCTTGAACTTCTGAGAAGAGGCTATATCCATGTCAGACACCCCTACATGCGTCATAAAGTTGAAACGTGTCTTACATTAGTTCGCCCTAGTGTTTAGAATCACTTAGATACTTGGGGGATACATATCCAATGGTTAGACACACTTGAAACACACTGCCAGTTTTTATTTGGATCTAAGGATAAATATATCTCTTACCCCTCCTCATTTAGACTGTTAATTTTAGAAAAACTTGTATCTAAGGAAAAGTATATCTCTGACCCCTCATCATTTAGACTTTTAGAAAATCTCGGACCTAAGAAAAAGTATATCTCTGACCCCTCCTCATTTAGACTTTTAGAAAATCTCGGACCTAAGAAAAAGTATATCTCTGACCCCTCCTCATTGATATACAAATCCAAATACTTCCACATTGTTTACGCATGGAGATTTCTAATAGATATTAAGAATTCTTATTCATAGAAGTGTGAATGTGGAAATAATCCTTTTTACCTTTTGAGTTGACAAAATATGAACATACGTTGAAAAATGAAAATATAATTTTTTGATTTGATTTGTCTATGTAGGTACATATACTTCCATTTTATTGAAATTTCCAATGGCAGCTTATACGTGCCATGTTCCATTTGTGTCTGTCTTGTGTCCGGCCCTATTTTTTATTTTTTTTATCCTTGACACCTTTAACTTGTTGGAGCTTGTCCCACATTGGTTAATTATAACCTCAAAAACTAGTATATGAGTATGGACAGTCTCTCCGCTCATTGTCAATTGGTTTTGAGGTGGATGCTATAACATGGTATCAAAGCTAGGCTTTCGGAGGCTTTTGGACAAGACTTAATTGATTATTGCCCCAATGTTTGTGCCATAAGTGCACCATGTTTCGTTATGATCCCAATGTTGTGGATCCGTTGTTTACCTCTCCACGTGCGGAGGAGTGTTAGAGCTTGTCCCACATTGGTTAATTATAACCTCCAAAACTAGTATATGAGCTTGGCGGCCTCTTGACTCATTGCCAATTGGTTTTGAGTTGGATGCTTGAACAAAACGTTGTGCCATCATTGAATGATGGGTGATGGTGTGGCAGACTTATTAGCTCAGGCCTCATTGAGTCATCATTGCCTATGCTACCTCCTTTGTTTTTTTGTTTGTTCTTGGGCTGTCTTCTTCCGGGGATGTAAAAAAGGGTTCTTCTGCACTTTCTTGCACCATAGCTATATGCAAGAAAATCTGCTCAAGGAACGGTTCTTCTAATAGCACAAAAAAAATGCCTAATATATGCTTCTACATTTTGTAAAGATATGTTGTCGTAGTCCTAGACTGTGGAATTTTGTGCTACTATGTTGTTTCTAATTGTGTGCTAAACTCTAGTAAGAGTATTATCTTACAATTATATCCATATGATTGCTTTTCTTCAATGAGATCAAGATAAAACACGCAGAATTAACTTCTTGCGTCCTCTTCCAACGATTTTGCAGCCACTGGCAAGTGCGTATGGACTTGCAAAACATAGGGATGGTAGGTGGGAATGGGCAATTGCTCCTGGTGTCTCGCCATCGCCTAGATATCAACATGCAGCAGTGAGTTTCTAATTTGAACTCTAAACCCTGTGGGTTAATGGCTCCTTTCATGTATCTGGAAGCTAATCATTCGCATGCATTGTGCCCTTGTAGGTTTTTGTTAATGCGCGGCTCCATGTTTCTGGAGGTGCGCTTGGTGGTGGACGCATGGTGGAAGACTCGTCAAGCATTGCAGGTACTTTGTTCACATTATTATGACTGTTTTCCCTCTGAAATCATGCAAATGTATTGCAAGTTTAGAAGGCATCTCCATTTTGTGAAAGTTGTCTCTACCTTCCAGGTCCTACCGTTCTAATGACTATAGTTGTGATTGTTGGTCTTCCACTTTTCCTGTAATATATTCACAAGATTTTAGCAGTGTCCTTTTCACAATGATTGTAAGGCAAAAATACTACCTCCTTGTTTTGTAATTAATCTGAAGAAATCTTGTATGAAGTATTGCCATATTTTAGTGCCAGAACTAGTTTGAGATTGGATTTTTCAGTGAATGACAGGTTCTAGTGCATCAAACTCTCTAAAATCTGATATTTCTGTGTTTAGTTCTGGATACTGCAGCAGGAGTTTGGTGCGATACAAAATCTGTTGTTACTACTCCAAGGACAGGCAGATACAGTGCCGATGCTGCTGGAGGAGACGCTGCAGTTGAACTGACAAGGCGTTGTAGGCATGCTGCCGCTGCTGTTGGTGATCTAATCTTTATTTATGGTGGTCTGCGTGGCGGTAAGACATAAACACGTAATGTAACATTTTACGTATCGCTTTTAGATCTAGTTTCAATACTCTTCGGCAGGTAGCTGCTGGTATCTTTTGTGATTTGAGGATTGATTATGCAAGCTATGATGTAAATTTCTCACAAAATGATGTTAGCTGGACTATACCTATGCTATTTGCCAGCATTGTATGGATATGTGCTGATTTCCTTTGTGGTAGCCTAATTTTGTAATTGATTTGCGTGAATTTGATGCATATGGTGCTTAAATGATGGTTCATCCTTTTCATGACAATGTTATGTCGGGTGAAGAAAAATTTCGGAAGAGTAGGACTATACATATTAGTGACTGAAGTTTACACAAGTGGTAGGGGGTAATGAGCTGGCATAGGATGGCGTATTTGGACATGAAGTGAATTGGTGGAAACTTATGTGAAGCTGTAATAGGCTATAGGGGTGGAATAAGGCTATAATAGGCTATGGTGGATATTTTTCTTTAGATACAACTGTGGCCCAGGAATGAGATTTCCTCCCATTCATTTGGTGGCGAGTTTCAACAGTGGATAACATTCTTGAGATACTTGGCAACATAAAACAGCCCGTAAAGAATGTGATTTGCTCTAGTTCATTTTGTGGTGAGTTTCAGTTGGTCAGAGGTGTGAAGTTCAGCATGCAAGAGGAGTTCTAGAAGGGGATGGCAAGTACCAAAAACTCTATTGCGAGTCAAAAAGCCCTTGAATCAGGAAAGGTTGCTAAAATATCAGATTCATTGCTGCATTTAGGCACCTAATATTGATACGCGTATCCAATTCTCATTTGCCATCGTGTTAGAGTTTGCTCATGAAAGTTACTTTGTAATTGCGTTGTGTGGGTTGTTTTCAAAAGAAGTGGGAGGTCCTGCTTACCTTTTAGACAAACATCAGAAAGTCAAGGATATTCATTCGTCTTATTACTCATTGGAATAAAACGAAAAAGGATATGCATTCATAAGTGTCAATGACGTGTGATGAAGTAGAGACTAGTTTGAGAGACCCGGTGTCCTAGTTACCAACGACATACATTAAGATCTCTGGGTGATCACTGACCCCCCTAGCCTTTTTCCTTCTCTCAGATACCCTTTTGAAAGTTCAGCAGGCAATGATTGAAGATGCAACATTTTATGGTTTAACAAAATGCATGGTAAGGGAAGGATTGTTAAATATTGACGTCATCTCAAGGGTGATGCAAATTTTACTTTTTTTTTTTCATTTTTTCCCTCTCATATGGAAAATGTTTTTTGAACTTTAGATTATCAAATTGTAGTGGCAGTAGTAGTTTTAGCTTCATTCTTGCCCTTCTAGCTAACTAGTCTCGCAAAATATCGTCCTAATTCCATTGTGACTTTCTCCTCCTCTTTAATTCTAGTGACCTCTCTCCCACATTGTAAGAAATTTCAAGGGTGCTTTAGCAGTTGGACTTCTGATGCCACGTACTCTTGTCCTACCACAGTGAGATGATTACCATGCTAACCTGGTCAACTTTTTAAATGCATTCCAAGACAGGAGTTTGAGTCTGATTTGCTTGTTTGACAGGGGTGTTGCTTGATGACCTACTGGTTGCGGAAGACCAGGCTGCTGCTGAGACAACAAACGAAGCCTCACACGCTGCTACTGCTGCATCCAATGTACAGGCGGGGAGGTTGGGTGGAAGGTATGGGTTTGCTGATGAAAGGACCAGGCCAACAAATCATGAAGCAGTTCCTGATGGTGCCGTTGTATTGGGAGATCCAGTTGCCCCTCCTATGAATGGTGATATGTATACTGATATAAGCACTGAAAATGCGATGTTCTCGGGTTCACGGTATGGTTGTGGCTGTGTTTCCACTTTGATTTCAACTTTGTGTAGTTCTCAGCATGCTAATGCTTTGGCTATCATGACTGTGGAAAAGCTGCTAAATTGGTCTCCCTGCAGGAGACTGAGCAAAGGTGTTGAGTACTTGGTTGAGGCTGCAGCAGCGGAGGCTGAAGCTATTAGCGCCACATTGGCTGCTGCTAAAGCACGGCAAGTTAATGGAGAAGTCGAACCTCCAGACAGAGATCGTGGGGCTGAGGCTACCCCTAGCGGAAAACAGATACCTAATTTAACTAAGCCTGATCCTGAGGTGTCAATTAATTCAGTTCCACCTGGAGTGCGGTTGCACCACAGAGCTGTCAGTTGTGACTTGATTCCTATTTGAAATTTTCTTTGAATTAAAATCTTATCATGACGTGCTATCCGTTGATGGCTTTCTTAATCAAGGGAGTTCTTCTATGCATTTGCAGGTGGTTATAGCTGCAGAGCCTGGTGGAGCTTTAGGTGGCATGGTTAGACAGCTTTCGATTGATCAATTTGAAAATGAAGGACGACGAGTCAGTTACGGGACCCCGGAAAGTGCCACAGCAGCTAGGAAACTATTAGACCGGCAAATGTCTATCAACAGTGTGCCGAAAAAGGTAGAGGCTATTTGTTGTGCGTACGATGAAGCAAAACTCTTTGGTTGGATGGTTGATATGAATTCAATTGAATTTCTTTTTGGTCTTGAATAGGCACTAGAATGTGCCTTTCAGGTACCTGATAAAACAGGCTGTTAGATTGGATAATATATTTCCCTTGCTGATCCTTTTTTTTTTCCCCCCCTTTTTTCTTCACTATAACCTTTCCGTTCAACCTTTCTAATTTTTTGAGTAGAAGTTTATGAGAGTACCTATATTTTCCAAAGCATATATGATTCTAGCGGATGCCCGTTGGAATGTAACATAGTCTTAGCTTAAATAAATTATCCGTTCTAGCCAACTACTCTACGCGATAGTTGTAATCAGTGACTAATCCCCACAAAGCGTCGGTTACCATTTTTATATTTCCCTATTTGACCATAAAAGACAATATCTACATAGAGATACATTGCCTAAAAAGTGAGGGTAGAGAGGTATGAATTTATTAAAAGAATATTCTCTGTATCTTTTAAAAAAGAAATGATCTTATGGCTACAAAGTTAACATGAAGTGATCTAACGGTTGTAGAGGTTGCTCTCATTTATATGCCTAGACATTTTTAACAGAAAGCAGCGCTATGTTTTATAATATAAATATAAAACATACAATATGTCAATGTCAGGTTCAGATCTGAATTTGGCTGTTATTAGAAACCTGTTTCTGAATAGTTTGTATGACTTGTAATGTTTCCTACAACAAAAAGTTGGATTAACTTGTGTTGCTTTCTATTTGGATATCAGTAAACTTTAGTCTTTGTCTTCAAAGAGTGAAGAACAGTGTGTGTGTGTGTGTGTATATATATTTTCCTGCTGTAACGGGAACACCATTTTCTTCACTTTCTAGGTGGTAGATCATCTCCTAAAGCCTCGTGGTTGGAAGCCTCCAGTGCGCCGACAGTTTTTCTTGGATTGCAATGAACTAGCAGATCTCTGTGATAGTGCTGAGTGTATATTTTCAAGTGAACCCACTGTTCTACAGCTCAGGGCTCCTACCAAGATATTTGGTGATTTGCATGGCCAATTTGGTGATCTTATGCGCCTTTTTGATGAGTATGGTGCCCCTTCAACTGCTGGGGACATTGCGTAAGTGTTTCAATTCTTCAATTTTTGATGATTTTGTTTCCTTGTTGAATCTCATGTTTTAACTAAGAGTTCGTCATTGGCACAGCCTTTCCTCATGATGTTTTGGAGGATGACACTAGTCTCTTAAGTATATTTTGACAAGTTAACTAAACCCTTGCCTTGGACCCTTGGTCACATAATTGGTATATGCTTATGTAATGGCCTCGTTTACTGATACGTAGTGACGTTACCTATCACTAATCAACTTCTAACTAGAACTAGTATATCAACATTTACCGATATTTACATACACGCCATCATATATGCTCCCACCTTTAGATTCTTCTATCTCCTCTTGCTCTCCTGCACCTGTACGGTGTACCCGCTCCTGCTTCGTGTAACTGGACAATAGATAACTGGTTGTGTTATCTGCATGGCCATCAATACCATTTTCTATTTTTTGTTCATTCTCGTATATTTGGATGAAACTTTGTTTGATGTTTACTGCATGGAGTCCTTGTAAATCGCAATTACCAAAACTTTCTGCCACCTTTGTCATGATCCTAATCTTTCAATATTACCAGATATATTGATTATCTCTTCTTGGGAGACTACGTTGATCGGGGCCAGCACAGCTTGGAAACAATTACTCTTCTGCTAGCTCTAAAGGTATGTAACTATTACTTTACTTGTTTGTCTAAGCTTTCAGCAAGGGTAACCCTCGTACACATTTTTTACTGAATCATGGTGGTTGTTTCTGTGCAATTTGATGAACTTTTTAGGTGGAGTATCCCCGCAGTATACATTTGATTCGTGGGAACCATGAAGCCGCTGATATCAATGCCCTTTTTGGCTTTCGGATTGAGTGTATTGAGCGCATGGTAATGCATTTCTTTTAGGTCAAAATTCTTTTGTTTTCCACTATTACCAATAGTAGTTATCAGGTCCATGATATGCTAAACAGGGTGAGAGAGATGGGATTTGGGCATGGCATCGGATAAATAGATTGTTCAATTGGCTCCCTCTCGCTGCTCTAATTGAGAAAAAAATTATCTGCATGCATGGGGGCATTGGAAGATCAATAAACCATGTGGAACAAATTGAGAATCTTCAGCGTCCGATTTCAATGGAAGCAGGCTCGATTGTTCTCATGGACTTGTTATGGTCTGTATGTTTTCTCTCTTTCAACTTTATTTTTATTTTTTAATCCGTTAACACGGTTATATGTATTTCGTTTTTTAGGTCTGACCCAACAGAAAATGACAGTGTGGAAGGATTGCGCCCAAATGCTAGAGGTCCTGGGTTGGTTACATTCGGGGTATGTATTTGTGTTTTCATTTTCTATCTTACATCCAGATATTTCGTGAGTATTAATTTATTGGGTACACCTAAGTCCCTTATTTTCCAAAGATTAAAAGGGATGAGTCATCCCTTTTATTCTTTGGATAGTCGTCCCTTTTAATCTTTGGAATACTCTGATACCAACTACCACCTCACATCATTAAATTTTAGTGGGAAATGCTACCCTTGCTTGAGGAGCTTAAATAGAAAGGAGAGAGGTCTCCAAGTCTACCACTTCCTTGAACCCCATCTGCCTACCCTTGCCCCATCCCCCTCTCAAATCAACGCGCACCGCAACCACTGGATCGAAACAGACTTTTGCAAAAAATTGACCAAACCTGCGACCACTACCCATCCAAAAGACCCATTGGCTCCTTAAACGATTGCCAACTCACGCCATTGCTGAACACAAGCACCTTTTCTGCATTTCTCTTCTCATCTCCCCTGATCAAATGACTTGGACCCGCCCATCCCAACCTCACCACTCCTGACCAACCCCACCCACCAGATCCCCCTGCCCAAGGAACAAAGAAACAACTTCAGACATTGGGAAAAAACTTGTAGCCCAGCCTGATCTCTTGATGGATTTTTTTCACCTAAATTCTAATGAGTTTGCCAAAGAAAAGGTTAATCTGTTTGTAGTTTCTACAGTATTTTGCATGTTAATTCTCATCTGATCTGGTTTTCTAGCTCAGCCTGATCGCGTGATGGAATTTTGCAACAACAATGATCTTCAGTTGATTGTACGCGCACACGAATGTGTTATGGATGGCTTTGAGCGTTTTGCCCAGGGGCATTTAATTACTCTGTTCTCGGCCACCAATTACTGTGGTGTGTTCTCCGGCTGACCTCCAAAGCTTTCTTAGCATGACTGGTGCTTTGTCATATTTAAACTTTGTTGTCCCTTTTCTCAGGTACTGCAAATAATGCAGGAGCAATACTAGTATTGGGTAGAGATCTTGTAGTGGTTCCAAAACTCATTCATCCATTGCCGCCAGCAATTTCATCTCCAGAAGCGTCACCCGAACGCCATATAGAAGATACGTGGATGCAGGTGCTGCCATATAGTGGAAATCAATTCTTATGCTTTGAAGTTGGTTAATTTGACAATATTTTTGAAAAACAGAAAGAAAGAGGAAAGAAGAGTCCCACTTTAAGTGGGGTGGACCTCCAATGATTCTATTTGAGGACGATCGGACCTCCTGTTTGTCGACAATGGAAGAGCTTTGAAAACAAGCAACCCGCTCTTTCATTCATTTGACAAAATGTATACCAGAAAACATATAACCCTGTAACCAATTATCCTACAAATTGGAAACTCAATCCTAATCAATCACTCTGATGGATAATAAAACAACTGAAAAACTTATTTTTTAAACTATCGTATGTCACGTAAGCCTCCACATGTTGGTGGATTAATTTTGTCCATTGTTTTGTTCTCTGTTGTAGGAGCTTAATGCAAATAGGCCACCAACGCCAACGCGAGGTCGTCCCCTAGTTGCTAATGATCGGGGTTCTCTTCCTTGGATATCATAAAAGATCTTTCCCCATTGCGTTTGTTATACTCAAATCTAGGCTCATGCATCGCCTGGGAATTCTGGTGTTCTGCAAAGAGCATGATGGACCATATGGGTAATTCGCCAAACCTATTGCTGAATATTTGACGAGCCACCAGGAAATGAAGACAGAGTTTGGAAATGAAGACATGAGTTCCAAAGCCAAGTTGCCGGCGGAGTGTATCTTACTTTATCTGCTGGGCTAAAAAGCAGTTTGGGGTTCTCCAAAAGTTACCCCCTGTACATCGAGCCACAAAATTACAGTCTTGGCTTCTCTAGTTCAATGAGTAGTGTTATCGGTGGGTATTTTTCTCGATAATTAGAGTTTTTATTTTTCACTCTTTTAGGTGGCATTATTTGTTTTCTGTTCCTCCTTCCCCCCACCCCACCCCAACAGGACGTGAGACCCACAGGTGATTGTTGAGATATATAATATAATGTGAAAAATCTTAGGGCATTCGTGTATCATAGAGGCATTGCTTTGTGTAATTTGTGTTTCTACTTTGTACAATATATAACTTTTGAGTTGAGGATGTTAGGGTTTTGGTCTGAGAACAAACAATGTGGGGAAGAATGGTTTTTGTCTCTCCAATCTTTTTTTTGTAGGAGTCTTGATGTGCTCTCCCTTGCTGCAGTAACTAGAAGCGAAGTGAGAGTTTGCTGTCTAGCAAGTGAAACCTGGAAGAAAAGTCATGTATTGATTTTTCTGCCTACAGACCAATTTGGTCCTTGATGCTTCTGGTTACCACATGTGTCCTTTTGTGCTGCAGTTTGGGAGCTTTGTAGGTCATTCATAAACTTTTTGTTGTATGACTCGCTGGACCTCAAGCCATTGTTTATTTCACCATTGTATGTAATTGGAGTGCAATCAGACGAATTTATAGTCTACTTTCGATTTTGTACTGTCTATGACCCTGAAAGTGCTCATGATAATTTTTCAATATTGAGTGGTTAAAGCCCTGTTTGATTGAGGGGTGGGATTCGACTGGGACACGGGATGCACTACGGGGTCCTTGGTTCTGATGGGACTACTTAGACCTGTGGAACTGCCAATCTGGCTTTTGGAAATGTTTTGCCAAAATGAGTGGCCTATGAGTCCCATCGGCATGTCAATTACCTTCATTTGGGCAGCTTAACAATCTAAAAATAGTCATGCTCCCTTGTGTACACGTTCACAAAGTGTTTATGTACATAGCATAGATGGATTAACAACACCTGTGGGATCCGATGTATGTTTATAGCCGTACCCCATGGGACTTAGTTGTACAGACCTAATTGCCCATGGTTACTTGATTTCTTGGCTCAACTGCCCCTGAGCATGTGTAGCATACAATTCTTAGAGCATGTACACAAGAGTAGGTATATGAGATACGTTAGGTAAAATACAGAGGAAAATTCACAAAAACCCTCGACACCAGCATAGCAAAAGACAAAGGAAAATTACATTTGCTTCAATTGCTCGGTACTTTTACCGAGATACCGTTCACCGCCATCCTTTATTTTATTGCTCTCTCTCTCTCTCTCTCTCTCTCTCTCTCTCTCTCTCTCTCTCCCTCCGTGTGGAGGCAGCAGGACGAGGATGACGAAGATTGATGAGCAACAGAGTTTTCCGATCGACGAGCAGCTGAGTTTTTCCGATCAGCAAGAAGCAGAGTTTTGTTTTACGAGCAGCAGAAATAGCTGGAGTCGACTGAGATCGACACTTGCTCATTGGCTTCTTCGGGCAGAGTTTTCCGATCGGTTTCTCGTGATTTTGTACAATTCAAAATCGAAAGATTTGGGGTCAATTTGTGGATTTGGGTTCAATTAGTGGATTTTGGGGTCAATTTGTGGGTTTGGGTTCAAAATTGGAGAGTTTTCCGATCGACGTCTTCGCCGGAACCAATTTTTGGGTTCAATTCTTGAATTTTCTGTGGATGAAGAGTGTGAGAGAGAGAGAGAGAGAGAGAGAGAGAGAGAGAGAGAGAGCGAGAGAGGGGGAGGGGGGGATAATATTTCATAGTATTTTATAAGGACAGAGATGATAGTAGAGAAGATTGGCGTGAGATTGAGAGAGATTTGAGTAGGTAAAATAAAAAAAGTGAGATTTGGAAAGTTAAAATACAAATCCATTGATGTATATGCTCTTAGAGCAAGTATATCAAAAGAGCTAAAATACCTTTTTAGCTATTGTACCTAACCAAAACTCCCAAATGTGCATTGCACTAGATTAGGTAAAAGGTTAGTCAAAATGAATCCATCAATAGTTCATAGGTAAATATACCTAAGTACTATTCACTATGTATCTATTATTTTATTAATTTTCCTCTCACTCTCTCTCCTCTTCTCCCCTCCTCCTCTTACCCATGCTTAGGTTAAATTAATATTTTAATACATAATAGGTAAAATAGATAATATTGGTATAGTATTGAAAGAAATGAGAGTAGGTAAAATGAAAAAAATGTACTGTTCACTAGCATTTTTAGCTTTGTACTGGTGTACATGCTCTTAGAGCATGTGTAGCAGCATAGGTAAAGAGGCCTTAAAGCTGTTAATACCTAATCAAAAGCCAAAAAACAGCCCTACACCAGCCTCAACAAAGCCCCAAACAGTGCATACGTAAATATGCCTAAGAGCATGTACACCAACAAAATGTATTTTACCTATTTAATAATCTATTTTTTTCATTTTATCTACTCAAATTTCTCTCAATCCCACACCAATTCTCTCTCTTATACCTCTTTATTCTTATAAAATGTATTTCTAAAAAAGAGAGAGACAGAGAGGGGTAGAGAGAGTGATAGAAAAGGGAGAATGAAATAATAATATTTTAATAGATTGCTTTTGAACAGTACCTCGCTAATTTTACAGAGCATTTTCCTAAAAGGAAAAATACCTCTATGTTTGCCGAGACTGGTGCAAAGGGGTTTGCTGGTTTAATTAGGTAAAATAACTAAAAAGGTGGGTTTACCCACTCTGCTGTACATGCTCTAAGAACTATCCACCATGTATTTATTATTTTATTAATTTTTTCTCTCTCTCTCTCCTCTTCATCCCTCACCTATCTATACACAATTGATATTTAATTAGAGAAAAAGTATAATACTATTGAAAGAAATGTAAATAGGTAAAATGAAAAATGTGTACTTTTAACATTTTTTGCTATGGTTAGGTGAACAAATTCTCCCTCCTTTTTCCTTTCCTTACTTTAGTTCTTTTTTTTTTTGCCTTTTATTAATCTTAAACTACTCTATCCCAGGGAATTTAAGAGCAGAGATGGGTACTTTAGTCCTTTCATTTCCCCCCTTTCCCTGCTAATTTCCAAACCAGGTCTTTTGTGGTGGGACCATATCAAAACAGAGAAGAGAAGTCCTTATAGTGACTTCTTCTCCGCACAAACAGTTGCGATGATAGGATTTGGCCGGATTGACGATTTCTTGGAAAGATTCTAATATGGGAAGCCATCTTTAAAAAGGCAAATTTTTTTTTTGGTAAGTAATTATAAAAAGGTATGTTAGGGTTCCTTAACACATCTTTAAAAAGGTACAGGTGAGAGAATTACTCCTATGGCGGTAAGTAGCGAAACCCTCATTGTTAAGTTAATGACATTTTTAGTATTAACAAATGTTCTTAACTTGTCCTTGACGGGTATTAATTATCAAAACAAGTCATTGGCGGTCATTTTCCCAATTATTTTTCTCCCCAAGTTGTCTATAATCCTGAACTACTAATGTCCACGTCGTTAGTTGTGATTCAGCGGGTACAAATCCTTTGGACAGAGGTACAAGTTTGAAACCTAGGACAATTTTGGAGTTAAAAAACTATTTTTTAAACCATAAAACATTTTTAGTGCTACTGAATTTAATTTGATCTTTAGCCAAATAAAAATGTCGAAGCATCATCGGCGATTTGACAAATGGTTAATTCTACAATCACAAGAAAAAAACATACATGTATATATACAAATAGTTGTAAGATAAATTATATACATCCGGACTTTCTTAAATTTATTTTCCCACCTTTGTAGGTTTAGATTTTCTTAAGAATTCTTTTTACACGCTTTATTTGCTTAAAACTTGTACTTTATTTTTCCAAATAATTAAAATATTCAAATTTAATTGTGTGTAATAACATTAATTACATGCATGTAGAGATTTTGTTAATAAAGAAATTTTGAACTTAGAGGGGATGTTTGAAGATCTTCTTTTTAATGGAGTGATTCTAAAAATGAATAGAGAGGGAAAGATGGATATAAACTGCTAACATGGACTTTCATAGATTCATTTTTATTTTTATTTTTTAAAGAAAGTGATACGTGTCATATATGGGTTTGTCATATAACTAGCAGTGCCGTGCGTGGATCGTACCATGACTCGGAAATAATTTATCCATATGCAAATTGCGTCATATTCAATCATACGTACGCATCCTTCATCGACTTTGTATTACATGTACATATTCTATTAACAGATCAAGAAAGTTTGAACGTGAGAGGAAAAGTTCGAAAATTTCTTTTCTACTGAAAAAATAAAGAGGACATGAAATATAAGCTGTTGCATGACGGTAATATTTTTTTGGATATTTCTTTGCAATATTTAAAGAAAAAATATCTTGACCAAAAAAAAAAAAAGAAAGAAGAGAATTCGATCTGGTCAAATAGATAGATTTATTATATATATAGATGATTGAAGATGTCCCAGTAGTTTAATGGCAAAAATATACAGTTGAATGAGACCAAGTTAATGAGGACAGTAATATTTAAATTTCTGTTCTTCGGTATTCTGGAAAAACGTATGACTTAATAATATTTTAATCTACAAATCCAAAGTTGAAAAGGCCAATCTGTATGGTAATAGCCAAGAACCGACAGATGCGCCGGGAAGCCAACTAGCCTCGATGAGCACTTGTCGGAGTCAAACATGATCAGCAAATCACGGTCTAGTTAGAGAAAGAAAACAAATACTACCTCCGTCCAAAATTGTCACTTTTGGAAGTTCGTGTCACTTTTTAATTGATTAAAATAAGATTCATATTTGATATAAAATTCATTATCAATTTAAAGATACAATTAGTTTTTTTATTCAGTTAGAATAAAACTGGGATAAGTAAATTGGAATGGAGTACTACTAAATACTGCTACAAGAGTCCGACTATGGATACATCATTTTTGTTTCGATGGTCGTAGGTGTCCTGTTCAGAGTACGCGAATCTCAATTATTATTTTCCCCGGTCCGATCAGAGAGAGATCATTTATTTTGGGACTAGGGAATTCACGAGAAATTACTACTTTCTTACTGTTAATGTTCTGAAAATCGCTAGGCGCCAGTTGGGAAGAAAGACCGCCTCAACTAGGTATTGAACCACCTCCTAGCGCATAGGTGCGGACTAGTCGGCCTTGGCAAATGACTTTTAGAACACTGCTTGCCGAATGATCCTAAGAATTGAACATTGGTCAATTGTGTGGGAAACAAATTAATCCACTGACAAATCGGACTAACCCTTGGAGTTATGGTACACCATTTTGAGTAAGCCAAATCTACACTACACAAGATGGTGTGGGATTCACCTCTGGTTCCAACACAAGTTATTGAGCCGTGCAATTTGTACGCCCAAAATAGTTTTGAAGACATCTGTAAAAAATCAACTTGATTGAATACTCGTAAAAGTTTGATCAATTCTTTCGATTCTTTGGTCCTTGCAAATTCAAGAACTATGAATCGATCAAAAATTGCAAGATCCTAAGATGGGTTTCACGCAATCAAGTGCATTGGTGTAGCCATAGTTCCTTGATGGTACACCATTTAGTGTACACCAAATGTACACCGTGTTCGGTGGGACCCACATAAACGATTGTTTGTTTAAAACACTTTTGTGAGGATTGATGTGAAAAATCAGCTTAGTCGAATATTAGTAGAGACTTGGTTGATTCTACGCTAGCTTTTGTTGACAGAAAATTGAGTAAATAATTGATCAAATCCTTACGGATGTGTATTCAATTGAGCAAATTTTTTATAGGAACCCCTAAAAAATGTTTTAAAAAATTTGAGCTACTCCGATCATTTGTGTGAACTTTGAAGTGGGTCCCACAAGACGTAGTGTGCATATATGGTGTACACTAAATGGTGTAGCCATGACAGGGGTAGTGTTGTGCAGTGGTGTGCGCAATACCATGTTGCGAACCTCTGAGCTGTCAGATCGTGCATCCGACGGATTGGATCTCATCTCGGTAATGAACAAATCTCGATTGTTGATTACCGAAATAAAATCTAAACTGTCGAATGTACGATTCAATAGCACAAAAATACGCAACACAAATTACACAATATTGTACAACTCACTGCGTAGCCCCAGTCCCATAGACCCGTTTCTTGATACTCCAACCACATGCATATTGCAGTATTCAATGCGTTGTACTGTATTGAAAGGTAATGTAGCGAGAGAAAGTCAAACGGGGATGCAACACCGTCTCTACGCTCCACGGCCCCAAAGCTAAGGCTAATAGTACTATACTTAGGGCCTTGTGCATTAAATTATCCGCCAAAATAGTCGTCCTTTGAGCTCTTCTCTGCTTCCGAAATATTGGAAAAGTCCATATTTGACATACTCTCTCTCTCTCTCTCTCTCTCTTCCGCCTATTTGACTAATTATTTTATCAAACCACTTGGCCACATTTCTCTGTCTTCACAATATAAGCTCTCACCTTCTCTCCACATACTCGATCAAAACCAGACAGCTAACGAACTCTATTCCAGAGTTCTTTCCCATCTCAAATTTGATCAATTCGTTATATATATACTACTCTTCATCTCCGGTACTCTCTCCTTTCCTTGGAAACTTTGCCACTCGTAAACTTGCGAAAATGGAGGAAACCGACGTCCCTGCTCATTTCCTTTGCCCGATCTCGATCCAGCTCATGCGAGACCCCGTCACGGTCTCCACCGGGATCACCTACGACAGGGAGAGTATCGAGAGATGGTTGTTCTCGTGCAAGCACGACACTTGTCCCGTGACCAAACAAGTCCTGACCAGCATAGACCTCACCCCGAACCACACCCTCCGGCGCCTGATCCAGTCATGGTGCACCCTCAACGCCTTCGATCTAATCCCGACCCCGGAGCCGCCGCTCAACACGACCCAGATCGCGAAACTCATCAACGACGCGAAGAAGTCGCCGGAAATGCAGCAGAGGTGCCTCCACCGGCTCAGGTCGATCGCGTTTCAAAGCGAGGACAGCAAGAAGTACTATCTGGAATCGGCTGGCGCGGTGGAGTTCCTGGCCTCGATCATAAAGAGAAACGACTCGACGATACTGGAGGTGGAACTGGACACCGGTTTGGAGTTCAAGAGGTCATGCCACGAGGCCTTGTCCATCCTCTCTCACCTCGAAACGTCGGCGATGGCCCTGAAGAAGCTGGTCACGAACAACAGTGGCGACGATCAATTCGTGGCGTCGTTAATGGGCGTGTTGAGATGCGGGAATCAGGAGTCTCGTAGCAACGCGATAGTGCTGATGAAATCCATTTCCGAAGCTTTGGATCCGAACCAAATGGTCAGTATCAAATCCGAGTTCTTCAGTTTGGTAGTTGATGTTTTGAGAGACCACATATCGGAGAAGGCTACCAAGGCGGCGTTGAAGATTCTCGCGGAGGTGTGTCCGTGGGGAAAGAACCGGATAAAAGCGGTCGAAACCGGTGCCGTTCCGGTCCTGGTCGAGCTCCTCATGGAAACGTCCGAAAGAAGGCCCTGCGAGCTCATGCTGGTTGTCCTGGACCAGCTCTGTGGCTGCGCGGAGGGGCGGGCCAAACTCCTGGAGCACGGAGCTGGGCTGGCGATCGTGTCGAAGAAAATACTCAGGGTCTCTCACGGCGCGACGGACAGGGCCGTGAAGATCCTCTCGTCGATATCTAGGGTTTCCGCGACGTCTAGGGTTCTTCAGGAGATGCTGGGCGTGGGTGTTGTTACGAAGCTGTGTTTGGTGATGCAAGTGAAGACCAGCCTGAAGACCAAAGAGAGAGCCAAGGAGATCCTGACATTGCATTCTAGGGTTTGGAAGAAGTCCACTTGTATCCCTCCTCACTTGCTCTCTTCTTATCCGTCTTGACGAGAAGAGGCTACATTAATTTTTTGTGCACATAATTATGTGAGCCAAATTAATAGATACTCCCTCCGTTCCATATTGATGGTTCAGTTCGGTCTCCAATGCGAAATTTAAATTGTTAATATCTTTCAATTTACAATGTCTTTAAAAATTTTAAAATTTTTGTATAATAGAACTAATTGAGATCTATCATACAAGATCCATATTGGACATAAAAATCATTGTAAATTGAAAGATATTAACAATTTAAATTTTACATTGAAGACCAAACCGGACCTTCAATTTGGAACGGAGGGAGTATATAGTAGTAGTACGATTTCTGTTTTGTGTGGTCTAATTTTCTTTATCTTTTGTTTTGTTGTTGGATATTGTTCGCTCTATGGGATCCAACAAAAATGTGTGGTTGATAAGGGTGTTGAAGCATCACGTAGCAGTGCTTCAAGATGACCGAAAGATTTTTCCTTTGGAAATTAAGTAAAGATATCCAGCTATGGGAAAGCGACTTCCAAACTAGTGGCAAAGTAGTTAAGTCTGATATAATGTTCCAGCTGGATATGGTATGGTACAAGCCGTAGTTGCGAAGATGGGAAACAGGAGAGATATATGGAAACAGAAACTTAAGATGGAGACTTATAAAACCATATATATGTACTAGAGTTTGTCCGTGTCTACGGTACTACCCACCATGTATATGAAAACAGAAACTTAAGATGGAGACTTATAAAACCATATATATGTACTAGTGTTTGCCCGTGCCTATGGCACTACCCACCATTTGATGGCATTTTTGTAATATATTTATAAGAGTATGGGTGTTTTCTTAAGAGAATTTGAGAGCACACATCAACCTTTGGATCAAATGAATCTCACCCCTTCAACTTGTATTTGTGTTTGTGTGGAGGCTCACACCATTGTGTTTTATTAGGTAGATATGGAAACAAAATGTCTAGCTAGGAACACACTTTTCGGATACAACTGCGTCCGGAATCATTCGATGTATGTGAACTCATATGCATGCATCAAATGGCTCTATAATTGTATCCGAAGTTGTGTTTTGAAATTGTATTACTAACATTACTCATACGAAAAACGGTAACAATAGGTGCCATACACAAAGGGCAGATACCTGGGGGCATGCGGGTATGCTGTATCTGCCCCACTACCACTAGGCTTGTTGGCCGGAATCATAATTATAGGATAAACATTTTGGACCAAGAGAAATATGGCCAATTATTGGGTATCCCGTAAATAAGAGATCGTCACCATAATACTAATGTTATAGTCTACTTTGGCAAATTCGTCATCAAATCCAACTGAATTGTACTTCCTATTGGGAGTTAGAATTGATGTTGGGGGTTCTACAACTTTGGCCATGATCAGTATATGAATTTTAGAAAAAAATGCTAGGGAAAATGATGGTCCAGGACGTGTTTTGATAATTAATACCCGTCAAGAACAAGCTAAGAACATTT
Source organism: Rhododendron kiyosumense (assembly GCA_019656275.1). Taxonomy (NCBI): domain Eukaryota; kingdom Viridiplantae; phylum Streptophyta; class Magnoliopsida; order Ericales; family Ericaceae; genus Rhododendron; species Rhododendron kiyosumense. Next base: position 354,134 of record BPLS01000274.1, on the reverse strand, counting down.
ATTAATACTGAAAATATCCTTGGCAGGTATTAATTCTCAAAACACGTCATTGGCCATCATTTTCCTGCTAAGACAGTACATGTCAAGATTCGAAACTCTCGAGCTTCTTAAGCCCTAGCTACAACATCACTACTATTACAAATATGAGAATATACAAGGACGGGATAAGAGATGGATGAGTCCGGACGACGCCTTGTCATGTTTTGTTATTGAATAGGTTGATCAAAGATTCGAAACTATTGAGTAGTTTTGCAATTTGCGGCAATACTAGTTGATATATGTCGCATTTTATACATCACAAACTTTCTACCCAATAATGAAATTCTCTGTGACTAAAGATCGAGAATCTCATATGGCTAACAATAAATGAAATAACTAAGAGTATCCGTATCAGTCTTAGCTAATTTTGACCAAATTAATCCTCAAAATCCAATTTTCTACTTTAACTAGTCACTTTTTTTATAATTACACATAATTAGGCTCTTTACTTTCACTATCTACTTAACAAAATATTGTTTCTTTATTTACCCCTAAAAAATTCGTGTAAAGGGGGTAGATTTTAAAATAGAAAAAAATACTTCTCAATGCAGTTTCTATCACATCCAGTTGGAACAATCCAAAAGAAATACTGCTCTTTTAACCTATGCACAGTGACACATTAGAAAAAAATGAGGAACTGTAGCTATTTTATATTTTGGTGAGTTGTGAGCGAGGCTGATAGTGGGCCAATTTTGAAGGATTTCTCGCTACAATAACGAGGAAGGCTGGTTTGATCACTAGCCTTACCATGCTTGTTAAGGTATTACAAGTCCCATACTTAACCCAAATTGTAAAGAATGCAGCAAATAACGGATATGTGATCCTCATAGATATATGGCCTAATTCGATGCTTGCATGTATCTCATAAAAAAAAAAACGGTCTTTTTACATGAATTTTTTTTTTTTGCAACAGCAAAAAGATTTTATTAATCTTTATAAATGATTACAAAGATTAAACAGAATAAGGGTACACCGGCCAAAGCCACCTAAGACCACTGAAAAGGACGGCAACCGACCACCAAAAATCCCAAAGAAACCCAACTTGAAAACAAAACAAACACCTAGCGAGTCTCAAGCCCAAGAAAAAACAAACCCCCTCGCACCGAAGCCTAATAGCACCTGAAAGCCACTGAAAGGCCAAAAAGACAACCACCGAAACTTAACACACCCGCATACTTGTAGTTTATGTGAAAGTTTGATTTAAAAAATGACATACTCCAACACTTGGAATTTAAATTGGTACATATATAGATTAGAATAAAAGATTAATAAATCGTGTAAGCGCAAATTGAGAATGACAAAATAACTTGAAATTTTTGAGCAAGTATTATACCGTTTGAACAGATATATATTAGAGTAAATCTCCATTCCTTTGACTTGGCTTATCTCACTGAGTTTTTAATTGAACTTGAGTTTGACTGGAGATCTAAGGAAGGATTAGAAGGCCGGCCGGTCCAAGGGATTTAGATATTCAAGGCTAAATTGTGGGGTGATGCCCTATGTATTTTTAGAATTAAATAACAATGATAGAAATGTTTCTTTATATTACTACTTTAGACTTTATAATATGTTAATTGCTTTGTCACCAATGGCCAAAGTGGTTGGCTTGAATTCTACTTGACTTGGTTTTGAAACCTGATAGTTACAATATCATTATTTTTGGGGAAAAAACATTTCAAAAGAAAAAGTTGCCCAGAAGACTCGAATTTGGACACTCCACATGGACTAAAATCAACTTACCACTGAGCTAGCAAAGACATTTATGTTATAAAAAGAACAAATAATATATATATATACTAATTTACAAATAATATTGAAATGCCCCTAAAATTTGATTTTTTCGGGATGCCCGAGGTCCATGCCTCTTGGGCCGGGGCCGGCCTTGGACTAGGAATGCTTTAAGAATTTCCAAAAATAAAAAATAAAAAAAATGCTCTAAGAAAAGGTCTGCTAGCCAGAGTCAGAGATTGGAAGAACTTTTATGGATTTCAATATGACTTTCGGAATCGTTTGTTCAATTCCATAGGCATTCATCTTTCTTTTTTCTGCTGATTTTGGATGTTATTCTTTTGTAAGTGGCCGTAGATGGCTTTCTTGAATAGAAAGTTTACCTAGACTAAAGAAAAAAATTCCATAGGCATCAAGAACACATTTAAAAAAAATAAAAATCAAATTGATCAAATATCGGTAAAGGCTTTGATCGAATCATATTTGATACAAGAGAAATGGTAAGAGTCTTACCATTAATTTCACTCATGACAAATGTATATGTACGTACTTACATGTTATACGACCCACTTCCAAGATATTTATTCTGATATAACTTACCCGTTTAGGTACTTGAATAGTATTTCAAAAATTAGTTAATACTACTATTTTACTTGCTTATTGACTGAGGAAATTAAGGTTCCAGATAAAATGTGGGAATCACGAGTGAAAAATCAAAACTTTTGGCAAGTAAAGAAATCCAGCTATGGGAAATTAATTAAACAACTAGCTTTCAAACTAGTGCATGGCAAAGTTTAGTCTGAATGTTCAAGCTGGATAAGGGGCTGATATGTAATGACACAATAATCTAAAACCTTTGTGTGAATTGAAGTAGATGATCTACATAGCTAGGGTACAAACCCTAGTTGCGAAGATGGGAAACAGGAGAGATATATGGAAACAGAAACTTAACACATGGAGACTTATAAAACCATATGTGGAAACAAATTAAATGTTTAGGAACACACCTTCCCGATATGTACAATTGCGTTTAGAATCGTTTAATGTATGCAAACTCATATGCATCAAATGGCTCTGTGATTATATCCGAAATTGTGTATTGAAGTTGTATAATTTCTAACATTACTCATACGAAAAAATTGTAACAATAGGTATCATACGCAAAGGGCAGATACCTAGAGGCATGTGGCCTGTGGGCATGCCGGCCGTAAATCTGTCCCCACTAGGCTTGTTGGAGTCATAATTACAGAAACTACAAGAAATATGGCCCGTAAATAAAAGATCGTAACCATAATACTGGAGTTATAGTCTACTATTTTTTTTATCGGCAACAAAATTTTATTAAAACTTGACAAATGGTATATTGGGGGGAGTTATAGTCTACTTTGGCTAACTCAGTCATCAAATCCAATTGAATTGTAGTACCTATTGGGAGTTAGATTTGATTTCAGCCCTTAGTATTTGAATTTTTTGCTGATTAAAAAAAAAAATACTCCCTTTGTCCATTTTTAAATGTCCTGCTTCGTAATTCCAATTTATTAAAAAGACATCATCATTACACCTTTCACATCAACTTTTACCTTTACTTTCCCTCCTTACTCTCTATGAAAACATCATTATTAC
>BPLS01000274.1:331214-350734 GCA_019656275.1 Rhododendron kiyosumense | reverse complement strand
ATTACATTTTTACTCACAAATTTTTCAAAATGGAATCTACGTACTTTTAGGGGCAAAATGGAAAATTCACCAATTTTTACCCACAAACTTTACAAAATAGACACTTATTAAGGGACAGCCCAAAATGAAATATTGGACTCTAAAAAAGGGACGGAGGGAGTATGAATTTTTGAAAAATGCTAAGAAGCTGTCAAGATTCAAAATTCTCGATCGAGCTTCTTAAGCTCTACAACATCACTATTCTATTACTGTACAATATGAGAACATGCAAGGACGGGATAAGACAAGGATGAGTCCAGACGATGATGCCATGTCATGTTTTATTTTATTTTATTGAATAGGTTGATCGAAGACTCAAAAATATTAATAATAATAATCATTTGGTTGACTGGATTAACACCAAAAGAACATATCATGATCATAGAGAATATCAAATGGCTAACGGTAAATGATTAATAACTAATACTACCACGCTTAATTGTTAAGGTGTTATTACAAGCTAGTTTCGTACTTAACCCACATATATATAGTCCGGTTCCCCTAAGGGATCCCGCACGGGCTTACCGTGTGGGACTCCCATTTTCCGACTGAATTGTGACGATCCGAACTGCTCAAAATGATCAGAACGTGATTTTAAGGGTACCCGCGAGAAATCAGCAAAAAAAATGACTGGGAAGGGCTTGATCTGAACAGTTTCGATTGAACGGTTCAGTAAAAAACTGCTCAGATCAAGCCCTTTCCGATCATTTTTTTTGCTGATTCCTCGCGGGTACCCTTAAAATTACGTTCTGAATACATTGAGCGGCTCGGATCATCACAATTTGATCGGAAAAAGGGAGGTCCGCACGGTAGACTGGTAAGGGATCCCTCATTGGATCCTAATTGTGTATATATATATATATATATATATATATCTATATCTCTATTATAAAACAGAAGGGTGTGGGGACAAGTTGTTGGAACGGCTTAGATTCATTTGATCCAAAGGCTGTAGTGCCTCCTCCCACTTCCCGGTTAAGTGCCCATGATTTTCACCTAAATCACACAACTGCCATCCCCTTCCAACAGAGATGCGTAGTGCCGTAGGTACGGGTTAACACTAGTCTATTATAAAACAGAAGGGTGTGAAGACAAGTTGTTAGAACGGCTAAGATTCATTTGATCCAAAGGCTATAGTGCATCCTACAGAGAAGTGCATCCTCCCACTTCTCGGTTAAGTGTCTATAGTTTTCACATAAATCACACAACTGCCATTTCCTTTCAACCGGGATGTGTAGTGCCGTAGACATGGGCTAGCACTAGTATATATATATGTCCCAATTCGATGCTTGGTATCTCGTCAAAAAAGCGGCCGGCCGGTCTGTTTACTTGTAATTTAGGCTGATTGCATATTATATATACATGCTTACTGCTTACGTTAAAGTTTGATTTAAAATGACAAGTTCTCCAACACACGGAACTCAACTTGGTACATAAATTAACAAGAATAAAAGATTAATGGATGCAAATTTAGATTGACAAAAAATGAGTACTTAGAAGTTTTGAGCAAGTCTTTTGACTTGGCGTACGTACTTATGTACTTATCTTAATGAGTTTTTAATTGAACTTGAGTTTGACGGGAGAAGGAAGGACTTGAAATGGTTAGAATCTTACCATTAATTTCACTCATGACAAATGTACTTTGTTGGATTCGTGCCAATCGACATACTTTCTTGGATCGAAGCCAAATCAACTTTTAGATTCCGTTCCGCTTTTTCTAAAAATTTTCTTTTTTAAAAAGAAAGTAATATCAAACTCAAATATAATGAAAATGAAATTTTTATTTTTATTTTTTTTGCACTGTTTAAAAGATCTCAATGAGATCTATCAAACAAGATCCATATTAGTAGAAAAATTATTTGCGTAGACACATAATTTTTTACCTTGAAATTTACATTCTTTTTCAAAAATCCACTTTTTAAAAAAGTGGAACGGCATCTTAATTTTTTTCATTCCTCCCCCCCCACCGTCCTTTTGACATTCAACTATCTTCTTCTTCTTCTTTTTTTTTTTTTTCCTTTTTTTTTTCGGGCTGCGATAATAGATCAATAATTACAAAAGGAATGAATCGAATCGTCAAATAAAATTGCGACATACTCTCTCTCCGTCCTCAATTGCAAATCTCATTTCACTATTTTGGACCTCTCAAAGAATTCTGCATATTTTTTCATTTATAATATTCTTTTTATGTGTATTACAAATCACGTTTGAAAGATCTCAATCAATTTATCGAATAAAATTTTAAATAATATATAAATTGTGAAATATAAACAATCTTTTAAGTGACACATATGTCTAAAAAGAATGAACAATTTCGGATTCAGAAAATATTTTATTTTGCATCACATAATACATCACACGAATTGATCAACTCAAATTAGGAGCAGCTATAGATTTGTTCTCGAGATAGGGATTCGGGATTCCTTATAAAGCAATTAATATAATTAAAAGATGACAGTCCATTCAACTTGGAGAAAAGACTGAAGAAAAAAAAATTGTTTTGTTCAGGTTTCGGGTGCGCTTACCTGTTATACGACTCATTTCCGAGATATTTACTCTGATATAGCTTGCCCGTTTAGGTACTTGAATATTTCAAAAATTAATAGTGCTATTTTACTTGCTTATTGACTGAGGAAAGGTTCCAGATAAAATCCATTCTAGAAGTAACAAAAATTAACACTATTTTTCTCGAGGAAAGGTTCAAGATAAAATCCATACTATGCGGATTTCGGGCCTTATTACGGGTGCCTTGCTAACCTAATATGCATATGGTGTCAAATATATTAAAATTTCCTTACTCGTCTCACAGATATCAATGCACCTTCACAAAGACTATTAATTAGGATATCGATACACATTAACCACCGTCCTAAAAGCCGTGGTTAGCATTTTCCTTTTCTAAAATTCCAGAATGAAAATCTTTCCGGTATCTTGTTGGCTACAACCTTAAGCTACTCTTTGATATCTGTAGAGGGAAAAAAGAGAGGGGTAGAGGACGTGGGCTTGACCAACTAATTAATGGAAAAATGACGGTCCATGACGTGTTTTGATAATTAATACATTTTAAGGACATTGCTAAGAAGATTTGTTAATGAACAAAATGTCATTGGCAGATATTAATTATCAAAACACATCTTTGGCCGTCATTTTCCCCTAATTAATTGAGCCCAATAACAAAACAAAGTAGCTAGGCCCAAACACAAACATAGCCTTCGACCCAATTACAAAAGAACAAATGGATTATTAATAACATGATCCTGTTCCCTTCCCCCTATTAATCGCTTGGCAATAACTAGTACTCCCTCCGTTCTAGATTGAAATTGACAGTCCACTACAAAAAGACGTACAATTTTAGAACCAAAAAAAAAAAGCACTTTCTTGCGTCGTTTTTTTTTTAAAATTTCTTGACACCAAATTAAAAATTGCAATAGACACTTCCAAATGATGCTGTTGTTATGACCTAGGCCATGCTCTCTATTTGTTGGTAAATTTTATGACAAAACACACATTTAATTATTCTCTATTTATTGAGTTGTAATCTATTTATTTATTTATTTCTAGAGTGTCTATATATTTAGAAAATGGAAGGAAATAAATGATATTTTCTAATTGAGAGGTCGAGTTTTTAGGTAATTGGAGTACTGGAAGGAAATGAAGGGTTTCAAACTTTCAAGACATAGCAACATCGATAAGGAAAGGATATCAAGAAATCAAAGGTGTGAAAATTTAGAAACGTTCTTCAGAAAAAGTGATCGAACAACTCAAAGACAGGTTTCAAATAGTGCTCGAGCAACTCGTCAGTTTTCTCTGCAGCTTATAAATATGCAACTTATTAGGGTTTGCAAGCTACCGCACATTGAGCGTGTTCAATAAAACTTCAAGGGCTTACAACATCAACTCGATTAATCTCTTAGCAAAGTATTTCGGTGGATTTCGAGAGGCAAACGAAAGGCTTGTGGATTCAATGCAATGGCGGCTAAGCACTGAGTGTGGTGAATGTGGATCTGGCAAGTAAGTCTTAGCTAGGCTCGATTGTGATATTGATTCAAATCGTAGGATAAGATTACTTGGAACTACACAATATTTATAGTGTTTGATTCTTTCCCATAGTCTTTTTGCCTTTAAAGATTTTTCACGTATATGTTGGTGTTCTCTGATTGTTTGTTTTTCTTTTTGTGCGATTGGTCAAATATTGATTGATGGGTTAACGATTGGAATATTTACCAAAGCAAATCTATACATATAGGCGAACTAGAGTTTTTCAGCTGTAATGGGCAATACTGGTTTGACATGCCGCAACTAAAGATATATATTACGGTATATGAATGTTGTGAATATTTGCTTATGGTACAATAGAAGTTCAAAAAAAGACAGAAAAAAAAAAGAGATCCGGGGATCCTGTAGGGCGGGCTGCCCTACAGGGTTGTAGGGCAGGTGATCCGGCAATTCATTTTGGCGCGCAATGGACGGCTCGAATTTTAATCTGAGCAATGAACAGCCCTGATCAATAGTGGTTCGGATTAAAATCCGAACCGAACCGTTCATGCCAAAATGGATAGCTTGAAGCGGCCACATTACAACCTTGTAGTGCACGTACAGCCACACTACAGAATTTTCAAATTAGTGGCCGTGGCTCGAATTTTAATTCGAGCAATGAACGGTATATGAACCATGCAGTAATTCAATAAATTTATTCTTGGCAGCTATATAGCGGTCATGTAGTGGGTAAAAAAAAACCCGGATACAAAACGGTACATATCGGGAATCGACTGATACCTAGCGGCCGATATTTAAATATATCTGGTAGAGACATATGATGAACGAGAACTTTATACACAGACACCAATGCCGATCGAAAACACAGATAAAATATATTTTACCTAGGGTCTTTGGTTAAGAGGTAAACAGCAATACAAGGGGAGTCGTTGTTCCAAACGTTAGAGTGCAGCCTAAGCACCTCTCTTGCCTTCCTCTTCAAGCCCTTGTCAGAGTCAGCTTGAAGCACCATGCAAAGCTTCGACACTGCTCCAACCCTCAACATCTCCATCAGCACTTCGTTCGTCGCAGAAAACCTAGCCACCGAACTCAGGACATGAACCGCCCGGTCGTCTGTCGCCGGAGAAACCCTCAGGATCCTCTTTGCCACTGTCGCGATGCCGCCGGCGTGCTTCAAGAACTGGGCTCTCCCGTCAGCGCACGCGCATAGTTGAGCCAAGAGACAGAAAATAAGCTCTGTGAGCGATTTTTCGGGATTATTGAGTTCAAGCTCGATAAGCTCGAAAACTGCCCCACATTCGACGACTTTCAATCGGTTTCTCCCGAACGGACAAACTTGTATTAGGACCCGCAATGCGGCTTTTGTAGCTTGGGAAGATATATTCTCTCTCGTAACGCCCACGATTACGTTGAAGAAATTGAGCTTTAGTCGCTCCAGAAGAGCTGAACTCGTGACCTCCACAACTGTTCTCAGTACTAACAAGGCATGCGTTTTCACGCTTGCGTTGTTTTCCTTTTCCACCATCTCTAAACTCAGAACCCACAATAACGTATCAATGAGATCACCATTTTCTTTCACCAACTCTTTGGCGTCCTCCGTCGGTTTCCAAATCAAATGGAGTATTTTCAAGCATTCCTGGACACTCTCGAATTTTCCCTCCTTGAAACGCCTTGTTATCCAAGAAATCATCGCTTTAACCGCTCCCGCTTCCACCATGCACACTCTGCTCTTATCGCTCTCCCCGGCGATCTCTTCCATTTTCTTCAGGGCTTGTGCGTGAAAATCAGGAACGTTGAGGTTCCTAACGAGTTTAACGACGTGGGATTTGTTCATAGGGGATTTCGGGGTCGGGATTCGATCGACTCCCTTGTTAGCATTCAAGACGCACCACGACTGAATCAGACGGCGGAGGGTGTGGTTCGGGGTCAAGTCGGAGTCTCTGGGCATGGGCTGCTTGGTGACGGGGCAGCAGGCCGTCGTGTCCCTGGACGTGGATAGCCAGTGCTCGATGCTCTCCCGGTCGTAGGTGATGCCGGATACGGTTGTGACGGGGTCTTTCATGATTTGGAGAGATATCGGACAGATGAAGTATTGAGGTACCTCAACTTCATCATCCATGTCTAGTCTAGCTTGCAAAAAGACTATACAAACAGAATTAATTACAGAACAATGCGAGTGACAGAGAAAAAGAGAGAGGACAGCGTACAAGTTAGGTATGATTTTGAAACTATAAGAGTAAAGCTGTACAAAGAGTATATGAGAGAGAGAGAGAGAGAGAGAGAGAGAGAGAGAGAGAGAGAGAGAGAGAGAGAGATATGTATATTTTATGGTGGATGAGTGGTAAGAGATTGCGGCTTTTATTCGTGAGTTTGAGTTGAAAACAAAGAGAGTGGTTTGAAAATTCTAGAAAAGGAAAAAGTAAACTTCCTTTTGCTTTTTCTCTCTCTCTCTCGAGTCTGGTCTGGTTTTCGGTTTTTCTATGGTTTACCAATAACCAGTCGTAGTTTCTCAGCCGTCAACCCAAAAAGAGACAACACAAAACACGTTGCTCCGACTTTGAATCCAAACCTGCCAATTTGGCAAAGCGGAATGCCACTTGGCGATTTTTGACAGGAGGCTTCCACCGATCATGCTTTTAAATGCCGTGAAAGTCTATCCACCTTTTCAAACAGTGTTTTGAATGGTCTAAATTTTAAAAGACAAGTCTTGATAGGGTACATGAAATTGTGGATATGAAAGTGTCTTTGAAAGATAGCGGACGGCTCAGATTCCATTTTCATGTATCATAGCATTTCTGTTAAAAGACTCTTTCCGGAAAAAACTTAAGTGTTTTTTAAAATTTAAATTATTGATTGTTGAGACAGACGGTAAAATTAAGCGCTAGAACGTTACCTATTTAAAACCCCCTGGTTGTTCTAATGGACCCACCAACTCACAGTCCTTGTGACGTGAGTTTGCTACTCCATTTCTCTAGTCTAGAAGCCTGTAGAGTTTGAATCGAGATTCTGGCCAATGGTGTTGGCGCGGCGCGGCCGTGACCTCTCAAAGTACGTTTTAATTTAGTCCATTTATGTGGCTATTAATCAGCCCTATCATACTGCAATCAATACTCATATTTATCTCAATAAAAAAATTTCATTTGCGGATCATGTTTTAAAGAAGATTTTACGGAGGTTAATTGTGCACGTTCAAAGTGTTTTTGAATGGTCCAAATTGAAAATCAATTATGATCGGTAGCAATTAATTGTGACCGGTCATAATTGAAATAAACCTCATCTATTGATTATGCGAATAGATGATTGAGATTGCGTAGTTTCGTGAACAACCTGTTCACGAAACCTCTGTGAATTTTTTTTTTTGAAACACAGTCAAGTCAATTCATTTCAGAATAAAGCCCGAAGGCAATACAGATTTCATCAAAACATACAAGAATGAGTCAAAACTATCTAGACTTTGACACAGGCACCCCCTGCAAAGCAAGACCGGCGAACTCGCCAGATGAGAACCAATCAAGGCCTAGATCGAAGAGAATCCAAACGGACCGGACCCCAACTCAAACCCGATAAGCGCATATGAAATCTGGACAGCGAGAGTTGTTCACCGGAGCAAAGGTCAGAGCAGACCCCTCACCGACAACAACACCCGGACACGCCACAATCCATCAACAACCACAAACAACTCCAAACTCGGACGATCCTCACTAGGCGCCGATTATTCGCCCACCACCTCTTCCACACCAGATTTGGGGAATCCAAACTGGTACCAAACCGGACGGATTTGGGGGAAACCCAAATCAGCCAGTAGAATCCGAGCCAAACGGCCGGAAAAAGAAAAGACAGAGAAAGAAATAAACAAAAAACTAAACAAAAAAAACTAAACCTCAACGCCGGCCCCAACCTCGCCGTTATTCGCAGCCCACCACCGACGCCCACTGAATCGTCAGACCCGCCTCCAGATCTTGAGGTCGAGGAGGAGCCTGGACCAAACAAGACTCACAAGCCGCCGGCCGGAGTCAAGAGCCGAACTCAGCAACACTCGAACCAAAACCAAAACCGGAGGAAATCTGAAAAACAAACCCAGAGAAGGGAGTGGGGGAGAAAAGATGGAGAGGAGGGGAAGGGGGAGGTGGAGCTCGGGGGGAGGGGAGAGAGGAGGCGGCGGCCCCCTCCCCCGGAAAGACCAGATCTGGAAACAAGGAGGGGGGGTTTCTCGGGGTTTCTCGGGGAGAGGTATAGAGAGAGAGAGAGAGAGAATACTAATAACACAACCGAGATGAGGCTTAAACCTCTGTGAATAAGTTTATCTCTTTATCTCAATTACAAAACCCCTACGTGAATAATTATGCAGAAAAGAAAACAAGGTGTATGCCACCCAAATTATGGATTGCCCGGAGGGCCTACCTAATTAGTTGCACGCATTGACCCATTTGTGAATTTTCTCTATCCGGAAATATTGACTATGGGAATTTGTTAAACCCCACATGTCATGTCATGTGCTTACTACTACTATTCTAGTTGTGTGAAAGTCTTTGAATGTGTATTCCCAAACTAGAATAAAGAAAAAGATCCTAGAATTGATCAAATAATGCCATACAATTAAATTATCCACACTTCATTTTTTATTTTGCAAACATGGTACGAAACTTTCATTGATAAAAAAGATCATAACAATACATATCAAAGAAGACGACTATTGTTCCATAGAGAATCTAGTAACTAATCAGGAGGTCTAGCTTTCCCAAGTACGAATACCAAAATCTCGCAAACCCGAAGTTGTCAAAGCGTATGCAACTACATTCGCCGATCTACAAATAATTAAAAGAAAATCACAAATTATAACCGATCAATTTCGTGTTGAATATTTTCGATGACAACTTCCACTTCTATAGGGCAAGACAACACGTTGATGGTAAGTCGATCCAAATAATCTGATCAGACCACCACTACTTCTGCCTTGCTTCATCAAAGGACCATCACCACCACGACAACATCTCTATTGAGACCTAAAACGATATATATCTCGATGACATAGGATAAGCCAAGAGAAAGGGAAGAAAGGAAATCACAAAAAAAAACTCTCAAATCTGAAATCAAGAGAGAAAAACCCTCACTGGAAAAGAGTTAATGAAAACGGAAAAAAAAAAATCATCAATGAAGAGGAAGGAAAACACCCATCAAGTGTAAAGCTCTCCTCTCCTGCCACTGCATTAGGGTGATGGAAACCCTAAAGAGAGGGAGGGGAAAAAGAGAGAAGACGGCTAGGGTTTTATTTTTGTGAGGTAGACTATGCACACTTCATTTCAAAATGGTATACTCCTATGTTCTTTACACCTAACACCTTAAAATATTTATCATTAATCAGTGGCAACTCCAGAATTTATGTGGGTGGGATAATTTAAAATTTGGTAATTATAACCAATAACGATCTAGAAAAGGGTATATAAAGTATAAATCTCCCTAGAGCTAGGTTTCTGATTATAGGATATTCTCTCCTGAGATCCTTGAAATTTCAATGACCCCCCCTGTTAGAGTTTTCCCCACACATGGTGTTGACTTACCAAAGAAAAATGGCCGTAATTATCGTTAATAACCCCGCAAATTAGTTATTGAAATTTACCACTATACTTCATTCGCTTAAAGAATTGACAAGTTATCTAGCTTTGAGAGGTAAATTAGTTTTCGACCAGTTTGGTGATGGTGCTGGGTTGCGGCGGACGATGGTTTTTTGGGGCGGCGGTGGCAGTAGCATGGTTAGGATTAGGTTATGTGTTTTCGATTTTTGGGTTCTATTTTAGAGTCTTTCTGTGTTAATTTCCTCCTAGTTGGGTCTCCCCCAGTTTGGGTTTTTCTACCCCAGATTTTGGTCTCCCCAGATCTGGGGCTTAATAATGTTTCTACAGGTTTTGATGGGATTTCGTTCTGTGATTCTTGGTATCCATTTTTGCTTGCTTCCTGTGCTCACCGTGGCCATGAAGGTTTGCTGGCCATCCTTGATGCCTGCTTGTTTTCATCTTGGAGGTTGATGCTGCTGTGAGGCTTTGGAGTTATATGCTTGTAATCTAGACCTCGTCACTCTCTCTTTTGAGATAGTCCTTGGTTGTGTGCATTTTCGTATAAATGAAGGCTTTGTTCGGTTGCCATTTCAATTTCGTTTTAGTTTTGGAAACCAATCATTACTCTACTTCTTTTTCCAATCATTACCCTATTTTTTCAATTATTACTTTCTCATCTCTCTCTATCTCTCTCCAATCATTACCCCTATTTTCAATCATTACTCTATTTCTCTCTCCACTCAATACCAAAACTAAACTAAACTAAACTCTCAACCAAACACTACCGAAATCTCCTACCATTTTGGTAAAAAAAAAAAAAAAAAGTTTCCGATCGTGATGTATACAAATTTCAACCTTGTTGGTTGATTTGACAATTGTCGAAATTTCAACCTTGTTGGTTGATTTGAGAATCGTTGAAATTGGAAGATTTGACCCCACTGTTGTCAGGTTTTCCCGAATAAAATGTTTCTTTTGTCGATTAAAAAAAAAAGAAAAGATTTGACCCCAGTGCTTGATGCTTAGCCGTGGGCACGGAATAAGGCCCGCTCTTCCTAAATTATTGCTCTGGTTATTTTGGTGTATTATTTATTTTTCGTAATAATTTGTTTAGTTTTTTGTCATAATTTTTTTTCGAATTAATCATTCATCTCGACGAGAAGAATTGAAAAAATATAAAACCTAGACCGAAATAAAAAAAAAGTTCATATCAGATGACACTAAAGACAGTAGTTGTTTTAAAAAAAATCGTCTTCAGCAAGCTTTTTGTTTTTTGCTTTTGGTTGTGGTTGTTTATATTATTTCAGAGTATTCCTCTTGTTGACACAAATGATTAATTCAAAACACATAATGTGAATTTTAAAAAAAAAATTCAAGAAATGGAAACAAAATACCAAAACAAAAATTTCGAAAGAACGGGGCCTTTATCACTTATGTGGCTATTACTGCAATACAAATATTTTTCTCAATTACCATACCCATGAGTAATTATGGATTGCCTGGAGGACCCTTGCCTGCATTGACTTATTAATTTGTTGAATTTTCTTTGTCTGGAAATATTGACTTTGATTTGTTGAATTTTCCCAGAAGGATAAGGTAAATTTAACCTCATGCTTATTGATTCTAGTTGTGTGAAAGTCTTTGAATATAATTCATTCCACTTAAAAAACTTATCCTTAATTAGTGGTGTGAGTATTTAACAACTTGCATGGTTCGTGTTTCGTGTACCCGGGGCCGGCTCAAGATTTTTGGGGGCCAGAAACACGCTACTGTTTACATCCTGAAAAATGCCACCCAATGAAAAAATTCCACGTGGCCCCGAACGGTACGGCGGTTGTATGGAGCCTGTCCCGGTTGAGTACCAATTACAGAGGATTACGGAAATTAAGGGAGGCATTGTTTTTATGGCAAACGGTGTCGTTTTAAAGTGAACCGGTGTCGTTTGAGTAGTAATTAAACGCTGGTTTGGGAGATTATTGGATCTAATCTTTGATTTAGACTTTGCGATCATCGAACGGTGCCCTCACTGCCTTGTTTTATAACTAAAATTAGTTCCAGTTACAGGGAATCATTTTGGAAGCAGACGTGTTGCATTGATTCACGTTGCTTGAAAATAGGAACCACGATCCAGGAAGTGGCCATGAACACCGTGATCGAAGCAAGCAGGGGTAGAAGGAATTCTGGAAATATCAAGGTAACCGTTCGAAAGCCCCCTCAACCGTTTTATGTGGCCAACGTGGACATCAATCGAAGACGTGGAGATCGAGGGCAGGGCCAGTGTCTATAAATAAAGAAGTAAAGCGAAGAGAGAAAGCCCCACAAAAAATTCATATCATCTGACAACTCATACAAAATGATTGCTCAGAGATCTATCTTAGATTAGTTTAGTTTAAAGTAGGATCTTTTTGTAAGTTGAAGGCTTATTTGCATGTAAGATTGCTTTCGATTAAATTCAAGTTTTCTTATTTTCTTGTAAGTTCTTTTCTTACCAAAGAATAGTCGTTTGTAAGTCCACTTTTGATTAAATTCAGTGTGCTTATTTTACTGTATTGTTCTTAGAAGAGTCTTAAGAGTGTTTGTATACAAGCTTACCTTTGATTAAATTCAGGTTTGTTTGTGTTCAATCATCTTTTCTGATTCGAAGCGCGTCAATCTTTTATTTGGTTGATACCTTAAGGAAAAATCCTCTTAGTTGAGGTAATCGAACGGATAACACAATTGCCTGATTGAGATTAGTTGTTTCAAATCAATTTGAAAAGAGTAATTTCATCTGTGAAGTTATTTCTTTTCTGGCACGCCCGCACACAATCATTTGCCATTTGATTAAGCTAATTCAGCCCAAACAGCTACGAAAATGAGGCATTTATACATTTTTCTACTCCTTCCGTCCCAATTTGTTTGTCTAATTTTTGACTTTTACTTGTCCCAAAATGTTTGTCCACTTTAGAAGACCAATTGTCCACTTTAGAAGACCAATTGTCCACTTTAGAAGACCAAAGGATCAAAAGCTACAAAATTCCTTTTTGTCCCTTACCATTTGAACTAAAGTAACTTTTTTAAAAAATTTTGGAGGGCAACTTTAAAAAAGTTGATCATTTATTGGTGCAATGATTTGTGTTCCCTTAAAAAGTAGTATTTTTCAAATTGGACAAACAAATTGAGACATAGGAAGTAGTATTAAAAGAAATCAAAACAGCAAATTCGAAACAAATAAAGAATATGTATTTTGCTATGGAATAAGCCTTATTTTCTTTCTTTTTTTTAATATCTCAGTGTTTCTAATGAGTAATTCAACAATTTGGGCCTATTTAATTATGGCTCCTAAATTTCAGTTGGACCCATTTTGTGTAAAGGAGGCTAGTGCAATTTTTTTTGGACCATATATGTATATATATATATATATACACACACACACACACACACATACATACATATATATAAGGATCCTAAAAATTTAGGGTCTCGTTTTTAATTTTTTTGGGGGCCGGAAGCACAGGCTTCCCTGGCCTTGGCTATAAGCCGGCTCTGCGTGTACCCGAATATGATTTTAGAAGTACCATACAAAATATCAATACCCAATACATAACGGGTATGCACGAGTACGCTGGGGTTTTGAAAGTATCCGTGCTTCGTAGGTTAGAACTAGCATTGTTTTTGCTTTCTTAAAGTCAAATGCTGAAATACATAACGGGCATGCACGAGTACGCTAGGGTTTTGAAAATATCCGTGCTTCGTAGGTTAGAATTAGCATTGTTTTTGCTTTCTTAAAGTCAAATGCTGAAATAGTCGTACTCTAGCTTCTTGTTAGTGCCGGTTCCTGGCTTGATTTTAACAAGTCCATATTGAGGGCACGAATTCTACGTACAAAATGAATGATTAGAAAGGGAAAAAAGCAACGGATAAAGCTAGATGACATCAATGTACTAAATTGAAAAAAAGCCTTGCTGCAAGAAAGATCTCGTATTTATTTGAAGCCGATCAAAAGAAAAAAAAGATCTTATCTATTTAACGGCAATTACGTGAGGCTCCGTTTTGCTAAGAGAAATAAGTTTTTTTGAATTAATGAGTAATATTGTGAGAGAGTGACATGTCTCGTAAAAAAAAAAAAACTTTAGCGGAACTAATACAAAATGGAAACCGCATACTTGGCTTCATAGCAATTGGTGAACTCTATTATGTTATGGACACGGATACCGATAGGCAAGATGACAATGCATTCTACACACGTCTTGCGTGCCTTGACAATGAGGGTTCCGTCACCTATTGCTACTGACGGATACCGATAGGCAAGATGACAATGCATTCTACACACGTCTTGCGCGCCTTGACAATGAGGGTTCTGTCACCTATTGCTACTGACGGACAACAAGATATCGGTGGCGAGGGTTCCGGCTTCGATAGCGTTTGTCGATGAATTTGTTGACGTTGTTGTTTGAATGGGTAAAGCTCTGGATTGAAATCGTCTGGAATTGTGCAGTCTGAGATTTCGGTGAATTTGAGTTTGGTTGATAGGTGTCTTTTTTAAGAGTTTCCACGGCCCTTTTCTATCCTCTATATATAAAAGAGAGAAAAAAAAAAAAAGAAAGCCCACCCCTTACGTTAAGGTCGTTTTCATAATAAATAAATTGATTATTCTGAAATATTAGAGACCGAGACAAAAACATGAGCCAAGGATTGAAGTTTTTAGTAAGGGGTTCGTTCACGCTGATCTCAATCGTGGCCAATTAGGGGTGTTTGGGAGCCTATTTTTGGACTTTTTGTTTTCAACTTTTTGGCTTTTTGGTCAGAATATAGTTTCAATCTGGTAGAGTATTTGGATGATATGTGCAGAATGTATTTTGCAACTTGATAGTGTTTGTGAGATATGTGATGAAAATGAATTATGACCTGATTTTTTACCATATTGCCCTTGTTTATTTATTATGGAATATACTATGTATAAATAATTGTTTAAACATTTTCGTTTTTAATTGTATCAGCACACACAAAACTTTTTACACTTTTCTCCTAAAAAAAAAAAAAAACCTTTTACACCCTTTATATATTAAAAAATATGATTAAAAAATTAATTACTCAAATTTTCATTCCGTTTGAACCAATATGAAGATTTATATTTCTGATTATTTTATCCTAAATGATCATAATAAATTTTTCACTATAAAGTTTTTCAATGAATACCCTAAAATAGCCCTAGAACCAAATATAGAGGATAATTTGGTCTTTTTTCCCCTTAGCTCATCAGAAGTGGAAAAGGACCTCCGGCCTTCTTTTTGACTTTTGCTCTGGATCTTCAAAATTGCAAAAATCATTTTGCCAAAACTCATTTTCTTCCCCACCAGCCAAACACCCAAAACTAAAAAAAGGAGCAGTTGAAAAGGGGAAAAATAGGCGCCCAAACAGGCACTAAAGTATATTTGAAGGTGACGTACAGAATGGCAGAGAAAACAAAGTTAAATGGTTTTATGGTTGACTGGTCTTGAGAGTTTCCATATTCAAGTAAGATTGGAAAGAGAAACTTTAAATTAAACATTAAAGAATATTTATATAAAAATCATCTTATAAAAGATACTGCAATATTTCACGTCAAAACAAGGGAGCCAAAATCTTTGGCTTTTGAAAAGTACCCTATACAAATGAGCATGAATACATTTTACTAGTGGAAACAAATTGGCAATTTTGTTGTTACAAATTACTAGTAGCTTACATCGTTTTTCATAGTTTAACTCCAGTGTGAATTCACGATCATTTATTTGTAAATTTGTGTTATGGATTACAACGAAGGGCTTTTGTGTCATAGTTTATAGTTTACCAGAAAATTATATGTTTATATTTGCGCTTCTCAGACTCATATTGCTTTACGCAATTCTCTATATAACTTAGGGTGTTCGAGAGCAGTTTACCAGACCTCGACTTCTTGAGGACCCAATCTCACAATGCACTAACAGGGAGTCCAATTAAACCAGGAGTAAAGCTCCGTATGAACCATATTCCTACTCTAATGCATTTTATGTAAACAATCCTTTGTGTTGAAGAGTAAAGTGCTTGGAAGGACAAAGGGGGATGGACCTGTCTTGGGGCCTCCTTACCTCTGGGCTCAGGCACCAGCCTCATGAAAATCATTGATGACATGATATCAACTATTTCTCGAGGTTTATCTTTAACTTGTGAAAAACGTGCGATTCATGAAACGAGGAATAACATAAACTATCATTTGCAATGTGTCTCTGATTTGTCTATTTGAAATTTAAGGGTCAAAAATCCCAAGGGGAACGCCTGGCGGTAAATTTGGGGGTTTGATTTTTACTAAGATCTCAGGTTCGAAACTTTTTAGTCTCAAGTACTATCAGCTCCTTTGAGACCACTAGAGGATTGCCTGATTGTTAACTTCATGGCTCTGCAAAGGCGACGACTGTGCTAACAAACCCAGACACTTGGTTATAAAAAAAGGTTAAGCAATACAGGTGTGGAGCAGGGCAGTCCGAAATCTAGCTACTGCTGCGTGATTAAAATTCTTTCATTCACATCATCCATACCTATTGGGAGTTCCTTGTATGGACAGGTAAAAGGTGTGGAGCAGGGCAGTCCGGAATCTAGCTACTGCTGCGTGATTAAAATTCTTTCATTCACATCATCCATACCTATTGGGAATTCCTTGTATGGACAGGCAAAAGATCAAAAAAAAAACCAAAAAGGGCAAAGACTATTGAACTACTTAAATGATAAACCCCATTTTGATAGATCAGAACCCTATTATGTACCCTTTAATTAATATACGTACAATAGCATTTCGTTTACATAATACAGCTACGCGATCGAGCGAGTATCCAAAATTTTCGCCGACACCTGCGATGTTAGCTTAATAAATGAGGTGCTAAGTTCATTACAACGCAATGTTATCAACACTACAGAAGGGAAAATGAAAGAATGCACAGGCTAAGAGCAAACATCCAAATGTCAGCTCACGTCGTCGCCCCAAGCATCATCCCTCATACTTTGTCTTGAAACTATACGATTCTTTCTGTCTTCTTCTTGTTTCCTCAGCTCTCTAGACCCAAAGTTTGTGGACGGCAACTTAATTCCCATTCCCTGCGCAATCAGCCTTTGGGCAGTTCTCGTCGATGTCTTGGGCCTCTGACGAGGAGGCTCGAGATCTGCAAAAGAATATTTCAGATTTTTTCCTTTACAATTTTCCTGTTGTAATATAGAAACTAGAAAGTAAATAGATAGCGGCCCAAACAGTGTTTGATGTATAACAACTGCCGATTGTCAATTGGTGACAATTACCAATCTTCTTGTCTATTGGCTATAAATGGATACCATGTAAATTCAAACTTCTCGGATCAAAAAGGCCCCAAAACACTACAAAGCCAAGTTCTCTATTCTTCAACCTTGTTCGAGAGACGGAGCTTGAAACTACACTTGGATCTGTGGCTTCAGTTTGTACTTAAAGCATCCACATCTCACTCTTTAAACATCATCCTAAACTAAATTAAGGAACCTTAAAACTAGCACTTTATCAGCCTCCCTAAAACACCTTAACAATTTATCCTTGTTACAGTGACTATAAAAAAACAAGGAGGCTTCTCTCTCCTACTCTATCAACCACTTTTAGAAAGAATATTTGAATAAAACTAGTATTTCAATAGAATATACGTATACTAGGGAGTCCGGAGCAATGAACATTTAAAATGGTGAATAGTGAAAGCACAAAAGTGGCTTTTCGGTGTATAATTTGGTCCAAAAGTAGAGGGACTGATGTGGATGCTCTTAAGGACCAAAGTTGTTCTATTACTTCTATACCATAGATGCATCGGTAAACAACAGATGATGTCTTATTGTCTTATAACAGCCACTTATACCGTAGTTGATCTATGGGATTCACAGTTGTACTTGACAACCTGCGGGATTCACAAATCATTTTGTTTATGAAATCTGAAAAGCCAGCCGTAGGACGAAGAAGAAAAAGAAAGATCATCATGGTTTACCTCTTGGAGGGATTGACCTCAACAGCATATCATCTTCATTGAGTACACGAACAGTGAATGCACATTGAATATTGTTAAGTGCCTCCAATGCTGCATTACGATAAAATTCAAACATAATTTCCTGAAGTCCAAGTATTAAATGCACTTGAAAACCTTGAAATTTATCATCCTAATGACAGAAGAATCGGAAATTAAAAAACGAACGGAATAGACAGTGTTCAGTGAGAAGTTAGAACAGATGCACAGACGCACACAAATATCCCGAAAAAGCTAAATACATGACCTATCCACTCTGGCTGACTTCTGTTTATGTAAGACATCTTTAGTTAAAATGCAATATCTCCATTTGAAATCAACAGATATTTTAAGGATGGGATGATCTATTTTTTCCCTAGAAATTCCAAATTAGACAACCAAAATACAAAGATAGAAAGCCAAATTCATAGGGCTAAATTATTTTCGGATGAATGAGAAATTCATTAAGAAGAACAATCTTTTTTTTTTTTGAACGGCGATTAAGAAGAACAATCTTACACAAGTCAAGAAGGAAAACCTTCCAACAAGAAAAAATTCAACTAAGATGAGGCAAAAATCCTAGGCAGGATTCGCCAACGGCTACACAGCTTAAATGGGCTGTGCTTTACAAACAAAAATTGGGATCTTCCAATGTGTACGTCAAAACAAATTAGTTACTGTTTCCAACTTACTAGGAAAACAAGACAGCTAGTCAGACATGTCACGAAATCCCTAGCAAAGCAAATCGACCAAGATTCTGGGGTAATCCCCATTACTCCTCCTTCCAACAAACAAAGTTTCATTTTGCATGTGGAAAACGTATGTATGGTCATTTCCTGAATATCTTGTTCGTTTCACAACATATAGTTTCAGTGTGTATTTTCCCTTCCCGTGCTTGAATTTTCAATTGCAGAAGTAAAAACTCATCTATTTCTGAAGTATTGCACCACCATGCAAGTGGAAATCTGAAGAAGTTGCAAATAATCTATTGGAAAGAAGACGAAATGCAACGGCGCTCTGTTCAAAGAGGAGCCAATGCACATGTGATGTAACCAACGACCAACTATTCCTTCAGCCAAGTGACAGTATTGATAAAACAGAAAAGTTTCTGGACAAACCCATGCCACAACAGTAAGCAATGGATGTACGTTACAACCACAGAGCTACAAAAGTAGAACTCCACATACTACTTAGTCATGACTATCCAAATTCGAAGAGCTAACAATGCTTAACCTATAATAACATAACACATCCTCTGTATAAACCCCATAAATAAACAAAAGAATGGCACATTGCAAACTGCATAACTTAATTTGACCAAGTGTTAACCATCTGATATTTCATTCGGGACCTAAAACTCAAAAACGTTGGTAGAAGTAATGTTACCAATTGGTGGCATTCTGAAGACTGCAAGTGCAACAGTATCGTTCACCCAGCGAATCACAAATCCACGGTCCTTGAAATTCTCCAACAGCATCTCTAGGTCACCAGTTCTAGTA
This sequence comes from Rhododendron kiyosumense, assembly GCA_019656275.1. Classification (NCBI taxonomy): domain Eukaryota; kingdom Viridiplantae; phylum Streptophyta; class Magnoliopsida; order Ericales; family Ericaceae; genus Rhododendron; species Rhododendron kiyosumense. The sequence continues at coordinate 331,651 of BPLS01000274.1, read as the reverse complement.
CTTGGTGGAAAGTCGGCCAGAACAAGAACATGACGTGTGCCATATTTCACTGAATTCAAAGAGAAACCATTCAAATACTTCACTATACAATGGACACATCTCTGCAACATTTTATACTAAAGGTTGAAAAAGTAATTCGAATGAAGGGCAACAGAGAGTGTAGCCTTTATGATTGCCTCATATCTCTTTCTTGTTTTCTTGACAATCACAGTAAATAAGCAAGAAAAAAAACACGGCAGAAGAATGGAAACCTTTATGAAGAAGAGATAGAGCACCACAAATTAGAATAGCTCCAATTGCAGATAGTTCATCTATAAGAGGAACAAAAGCAAAAGAGGATTGGCATAAAAGCCCTTTACACAAGAAGTGAAAACATGCACTAGAGCCCTCTTAAGCTTCTGAATACCACTATCTACATCCTCAAAAGTAAGATAGTC
>BPLS01000274.1:291558-311546 GCA_019656275.1 Rhododendron kiyosumense | reverse complement strand
GAGAGAGAGAGAGAGAGAGAGAGAGAGAGAGAGAGAGAGAGAGATGAGGGGCCTGGGATGCTATAGTGCAGCACAGCACTACATGTGTAGTGTGGTTAATTTGGCCGTCCATCTCGACAATAGACGGTTCGGATTTTTATCCGAATAATGGACTGTTAGGATTTAAATCCGAACCCTTCATATTGAGATGGACGGTCGAATATCTGCCGCACTACATGGTGTAATGTAGTGGCTGCCGCACTATAGCAACTCCCAATCCTTGAAATTATGCTTTCGCAAAAGTGGGCCAGGACGTGCACTGATCAACTGAAAAACGAGGAAACCTCTACTATCCGAGTAATTACTATATTAGTCCTGGGGCACCCGCGGATGCTAGCAGCACCATGCAAAGCGGGTTTATAGCAGTCGATTCAGCTGTTCATTTCGGTAATTGACGGCTCGTATTTTAACTGAGCAATAGACAGTTCATATTTATATGTACGCAGATTCAACCCAAGCCGTTCTTGCCAGAATGAACAGCCGAATTGAACACTTGACACCGCTTTACAGGAATATTGCAGCATCCGCTGTCCAATGCAGTACCTTTCGTTACCTCACTTACCTCCTACTTGGGTCTTGTGGGCACGAATGCCCCAACATTCTTCCTGGTAGAGAAAACTGTTGATGGTGCCTCAATATCAACCAATATTTTTTTCCCTACTTTCTCCCACATTTTTAACGTATTCTCCAAATTTTTTATTTTTAACTATTTGGTTTGTTATGTTATAATAACTGAAAAAGAAAAGGTATCTCTTTTTTTATGTTTGTAAATTGAGACAGATAATGAATAGATATTCATATTCCATGTCAGGAAACCCTCAAACATTCGAAATTAACAAAATTCAGCAAAAGATACACTATATGCATTTCCAAATTTAGGACTGCGTTTGGGGAATTTTTTAATATTGCTATTAAGACTAGTTTCCTCTAATTTGAGCTTGATTTTTATTTTATTTTACTTGGTCGGTCTCTTCCTGAATCTAAATCATAGCTCTGTCACCGGAGATGTAGAGTAATAATAATAAATCAGTTTTAAACTTGAAATTAATTAATGCGATGACAATGGTGCCAATCAGTACTATTGCCATCACCACTAATCCATAGGCATCCATATATTAATTGGCGATGAAAAAAGTGGTTTAAGGAAGGTGATTGAAAAGAGAGACTAAAAAAGATGTCTATTTAGTGTCCAAAAAAGTTTGATGTTCAAAAGAGAAAGTGCCATAATAAAGTTTGGTCACTAGCTTCTAGTTTTTGGATGGCCCAAATGGGCATAGGGGATCTTATTTGTTACTACTTTTAACTACTATCAGTGTCAGTAATATCTCCTAATGTTTGAAGTTGAATAATAATATATTAAAAAATGCATAACGAAATGACACATCACTCAGTTCCGTAATGTTAGTCCCCTCATAAAACTACATGTAATTTTCAAGCTTAAAAAAAGTATACTTATCGAAATAATTTTTTTTTTTACAATATGGATCTTATTTCATAGATTTCGATCAAATTTTTTTTAATTGCGCAAAACAAAATCGAAAAATTGTTGTAATAAATGCATTATTTATAAATTTGAAAATTGCTCGTGGTTTCATAAAAAACCAACTTTATGGGACTGAGGCCCTGTTCCGGTTTCTATAAAAAGAAACTTTTAGAAAATGAATGTAATTTCAAGCTCAAAAATCATGTGTTTAAGTAAATAATTTTCCTACCAATATGAATCTTGTTTGATAGATTTCATTGAGATCTTTTAAATGGTGCAAAAAAAATTAAAAAATTATTTTCACTTTTATTATATTTGAGTTTGAAATTACCTAAGAAAGTTGAAAAAGGCAGAATGGCACTTGAAACCAACTTAGGTCACCATTCATGGGACCCCACTGTGCATATATTGCAGCAATATGAATCATTCATCTTGTAGAGCTCGCAGAGTAATATATCTCCACACACACAAAATAGATTTATCGGACATTGATAGATACATAAAAAAAAATTCAATTTTGGTTTATGAAATCTACGGTAAAAGTTTTAAAATATCCATGACTATCTATTTTATAAACCAATATTTAATTTTTGATGTACCTATCGATATTCGATCAACCTGATTTTCGGCGTGAATATACTGCTCTACGGGTCCTACAAGATAAACAGTTTAGAATATCGCAAAAATTGCCCGGTGGAACCCACAATGGGCGGAAAGAATTAAAACTCATAACCGTTATATTTTCGATTTTTCTTATGAATAATAATTTTTTTAACCTAGGCTCAATTTGTTTGGACGTAAAATATTTTCCGGTATGTTTTATCTATTTTCTAGTGTTTAATTGTGTAAAAAATGAGGAAAATATTTTACATGTAAAACATTTTTTATCAATTAGATGAAAATGACTTACCCTTAAATCTTTCATAAGTTATTTTTCAAAATGAACCCACTGCCTTCTATTGCAATTCTCACTGCTCAGTTTCCTCGATCGTCAGTCCTGATCCACGTTCAATTCCAATAATCTCATATATCTCCACCTTTTAAGCCCCATCTCTTTCTCTTTACACTATTTTGTCGATTTCTGAAAATATTTTCAAATGCCAACTAAATACCGAAAAATAAAATTTGAAGTTTGTTTTCTAGAAAAATAAAAATATTTTTCATCGTATCGTAAAATATTTTACATCAAAACAAACAAACGGAGCCCTAATTTTTAGATTCAACTGTGGTAAACACCTTTTACCATGGTTTGGTTAGTAAATAAACACTATTTAAATGGTCCACAAAGGAATTCCTTATTTATAAACTACTGCTTTTGCATAATGCTGAAGTAATCATGTGTCTAACTGGTCCACAAAAGTCCCTAAAGTCAATAACGTCTAGAGGGGGCCCTAAACCAAAGAAAAAAAAACCTTCAATGATGTACAACGCTATCCATCCATCCATCCCATCGCTTGCTTTTGCACGTCTCTTATCTTTTGACATTGACCCATCGCGCGAATATGCAAAGCCACCTCTTGATATTTTTTTCCGTGCTGCACCACGTTACGGTGCTTCAAATTGAAGCCCTTTCTCCACCACGGACTGAGATTGGACACCATTCGGCGATGGGTCGAGCTATTTTGGAGCATGGGGGCCTTTCAAATGTTGTGCCATGTTACGGCGCTCCAAGCCCTTTTTCCTTCCACAGGCTGATATGGGACACCATTTGGCTCCCGAGTTTTGAAAATTTTATTTGGTATATACCTAACTTTTAATATTATGTCTCTCTTCATTCCAAATTGAGTGACATTTTGGAAAAATATGTTATTTCCAATTGCTTATTTATTTCAATATGAATGTTAAAAAATATGTAATATGAATCTTGTTTGATAGATTTTAATAATTTTTGTTTGATTTGATAAAAAATCAGTTATTTTACATTCTCATTTCTTTATTTTTTTTATAAATAAAAAATAAGTAAGTAACGGTTAAAGTAAATGATTTGTATATATACTTTAACTGCATTAGTCTTGAATCATTTCAATTTACAAATGTAGTGTATTGGAAAACAAAAAATTTATTATATAATAAGTATACAGTCTGAGAAAAAATACTCCATATGTCTACTAAGGCGGCACCCGAGGATCAAAATCCTGGCTCCGCCACTGTTTGGCGGTGTACCTGGGGAAAAAGCCATTAAGAGGCTGGCTTCAAAGACAACCCAAACAAGCCCTAAGCTTTTCAAAAGGTATGAAAGACGATGTTTCAAAGTTTGTCATCATCGTAATTCTTTATATCCTTTATCACTTTACTTTCTTTTATTATTCCTCTTTTGCATTTGCTAATTTAATTAAGGTTATAGCCATTCCTTGATGCAATTATTTATCCAAAAATACGCCCAATAAGCTTGGCACAGCATCGCTATGGTTCCATGAAACCCACATGCCTTGGGGTAACATACCAAATTTAGGAGAATGGATATATACTAAGGCCCTTTTTTTTATTAAAATTCTTATTTTTTAAGTACTTATTTTTCATTTTACGAAACGGATCATTCTCTCACAATATAAATACTTATTCCTTAGCGGAACGGGGGCTTAAGAGCATCTTTAAAGGAAGGAAAAAGTTTTTAAAGGGACTCGTTAAACTTTGAATTTATTAGTATTTCTTTTGAGTTTAAGATACCCATTTTGCCAAAAGTTTAATACTAAAAATTTGATGAGATGACAATTACTTTCAAGAGTTTTTCTTACTCTTCAAATTTAAAGAGAGAGGAAAGGACCTACACCCGAAAAGTGTAGCAAGTTCCCCCGGCTTCTCTCTTAGGGGTGTTTTCACTAACAAAAAATACAAAAAATTTAACGCATTAATTTACCATTTTATTTTTACTAACAAAATTTTTTTAGCATTTTACCATCTCGTTTCCACAAAAAAGTTAACAAAAAAAGAAATTTGCTACAGTAATTCTACTCACAAACTTATCAATAATTTATTCACTACCGAAAACACCACCTAGAGTTCATTCTATTGACATAATTTACTTGTACTTTTGCCCTCTTTCCTCGGACAAGCTCTAATAATAACCTTGAGTTGTTAGCAAGAAATAATGAAGAAGCTTGGAGCGACTTAATTCCCCACAAATACCGGTAACGGGTGCTACTGGACTTTAGTTACATAATTTTGTAAAATATTTCGTGTTCTCCCTCTCAATTCTCGCACTCGTAGATTTTAGTAGTTTAGCTAGGATGCATGTGTTTCAAAGACATTTTGACGCTCACGCTCTCGCTCACACACCCGCAGACGAATTACTATATGAATATATAATAGTAAGTTAATCGATTGCCTGTTCAAGAGCGCGAAACTCTGTATGTACCAATCTGTCATTTTCGTAACCCAAACACGCAAGCTTGCATTGTTGATCTGTAGTTTTCACAAGTAATAGGGCCCCCCATGGCCACTGTCGAAACCCTAGATAATATTGCTCCCACCATTAATTTTTGCATCCGAAATTATGCCACAAATCCTTTTCAAGGAATAATATTTTGCCACCACGCCACCACCTTATCTTGTCTTTGAGCCATTGTAACCAATTGAATTAGGAATTATTTAGATGGCCAGAGAAGAGAAAAGAAAAAAGAAAAAAGAAAAAGAAAAAGACAAAAGTCAAGAGTTAATTATTCTTTTTCGTTTGTACACATGCATCAAAGTCGTCACACAAAAAGCTAATTTACTACAACAACAAAAAAAGTACTTGAACTTTTTTTATTTTAAAAAGTTGCATGCCTTTTTGTGACGGACTAACTTCGCAGGATGAAGCAAAAGAATATGTACGAAATTAAATCGGTTTTTAATTTCTAGGAGGCATCCTCTCGTTTTGAAGAAAAAAAAATAACCAAAGAAAAAATTGCATACACGCCCGATAGAATGCCCCAACAAAGGGTCGGGTCGGTGCCACATCAACAAAATGCAATACGAGTATGTAATTGGTCATCCAAACAAGTCATCTTATTTAACGACAAACATCCATAAACTGGACGCAAAATTCGAAAAGGAATTCATAATCAAATTCTAAATGCCATTACAAACTCGATCATACGAAAGCCAGAAATTGTTAAATGAAAACTAAAAAAAACATTCAAAAGAAAAAAGCAAAAATACCGCAAATTCTCGTAAGCAGTGATTCATAAATTTTAGAGCTGTGGCTAGCCATAATGTCTCCTAATATATACTTGTCATAAACAGCCATAACTAAGGCCACAAATGACACTGGGTGTACGTGCTCATTTGGACACAAATTAATTCTCATAATAGGCACCAATAATGTTCATAATATTGTGTCAAGCAAGTAAACAAAATTTTTTTTTTTAAATTTATAATACTAGACCAATGAGATCTTAATTCTTTAGACCGATGAAACTCATAGGTTCTAATAGCTGGGCACAAATAATTTATGCTCAAATGATTCTAAATCAATTAACTTCTTTTTTTGGCTTTTGCCGCGCGTCGTTATATTATTAGGGAGGCTAGCTCTAAAATTTGTTTTAGCTTTTATTTGTCATTAGCAGGCATCTAGCTATCTAGCTAGGGTAAATTTCATCGAGGTTATCATGAGGAATAACTTATGGTACGTTGTTCAAATAGGATGACTTTATTATTCACCTTACATGATTTGTCGTTTCGAAATTCAACTAGTTTCACATTGAATTAAACCTTCATTTTTAGCGAATTATGAATTTATGCATATATAGTTTTGCATGAACTTTCGGCTGGTATAACTATTTTAGTTTTCTATCAAGTATTTGTTGTTGTTGTTGTTGTTTTGTGGGAGGTAATTCCAAGCAAGTGTTGTTATAAATCAAAATATTCATTCAATCCACAATGCCTCTACAGATCTTGAAAACTAGAATCACAGAAATCACAAATCAAATAAAAATAGTATGTAACGAATAGAAAGAGAAAGAACACAAGACATACGTGGAAAACGTCAATGCGAAAACCATTTTCTCTTGCCACACCAATCCACTATAATCGTGTCTTTTGTCTGAAAACCGTTTTCTCTTGCCTCATCTCTATTTTTCTGAAAAACACTCGTAACCCTAAATACAATATAACTGCATTATAAATTGGCAGGGCCAACAATCTTAACCCTAATTACATTACTAACCCTCCCGTCTTGGACTATTGATAAAGGTTGTCTGCAAACCCAACAAGGGTGTACTGGTTGCTCAAGAAACATTCACCTAGTTTTTGGGTAGCAATAGCACAAACAGGGCCCCAGTCATACAGGTAGAGCGGAGAAACATTTGGAGGTAGGGGGCAACCGGTTAGGAAAAAGTAAAGGAAAAGTCTCCAATAATGGCCGGCGTACCCATTTTTCTATTAGCTCTGTACTTCATGTTCTAGGTTAATAAAATTTATTTTTGCTGATTAAAAAAAATGATCACAAGCTGGAAGGTGTCTGTAATTTGTATTCAAGTTATTTTCACAAAACTAAAAGTTCTAGAAAATATGTTGGGTTATTCGGAAGAAAATGTATTAAATGCTTTAGTTTATTAGTAAGAACTTAACTTTTGACAAAAAAAAAAAGTTTAATATGAACATCTTCACAAGAATCAGTAAGTTGTAGTTCAAACTTTTTAGTGAAAATGGGGCCTTACTAGAAATATTTTGGGATGGGATAGAGGGCAACTGGTTAGGAAAAAGAGCAATGTTAATACTCCACACTCTTTCAAAATGGATTTCTAGACATACCTTGATGGGATTCGTAAATTAAGATTATAATTTTTCTATGAGGTGTTTCTCATCCGGTGATCCGTTTTTTCTTGTATTTGGTTTTAATTTAGTGAGATGAACTTTAATTTGTATCTCTCATTTTTCCCCTCGATATACCCCTTCGAGGTTAATAAAATTTCGTTTGCTGAGAAAAAAGAATTGTTTGGAACAGTTCGATGGATGTGAATTCACATGTGGTGTTTTAAAATTGAGTTTGGAGACTTTTTTTGGTCAGGAAAAAGTGTTTACAAAAAGAGTGCGTAGTGTTTGTGTAATGTCTATGTGGTACGAGAACGATTGAAAAGTAAATAGGTATCAAGTTTTTTTATTCAATAATTAATCATGGGCTAAAATTCAAATTCTTTGCGCCATGCTACTAATATCTATTCGATCCCCTTTTGTTCTACTGGAAACTTAATTATTAGAATTTTTTCTCTAAAATATTTTCTTTTAGAAACTTCTCTTAATTACTTTTGTATCAAATTATTGATTTTATGTTTTTGAACTGGAAATTATTAATTTATCTAGATGAGAGTAATCTAAAAAGTAACAACAAAAAAATATATAAAAAAAAAAGAGTCAGCAAAGATAAAACAAATCCGAAAAAATCAATTTGTTTGAATTATTATTTTTCCTTTCGGGAACTTTTGAAGTTATTGATCATAATGTTTATAATTACTAGATTATTCTGGTCGAGATGAATCAATAGCGGAAATTCAATACAAAATGAAAAAAAAAGATTTATAGCACAAAATACTTATTAATTTGGTAATGAAATTATGCCAGATGTATTAGAAATTTATCCTAGTTTTCTCTAAATTTCCCCTAGTTTTCATTGGAAACAGTGGAGAACGACGACTAATTATGTATCGACTTATATTATTTCACGTGGTGCCATAGACTTCTCTAGCTGTTACCATAAATTGGCTTGGAGTCTAATCCAAATGTGTGGTTGGGGAGGAGTCTAGCTAAGTTGGACTCCACACTAACGTATGATGTCATAGGGCTGCAAATGAACCGAGCAACTTGCAAGCTTGACTCAGCTCGTTTTAGAAAACGAGCCGAGTTTAAGCGGCTCATTTTTGGCTCGTTTAGTAAAAATGCTCAACTCTATTAAAGAAGTTTATTTAATAAATGACTAAGTTCAAGCCAAGTTCGAGCTCAAATTTTTTGCTTATTTTGTAAACAAATCAAACTCGAGCTCGATAAAACTCGACTCGGCTCGTTTACAGCACTCATGAGAAAAGGAGGTGCAGCACCATCGTCATACACTGAACTAATCTCTCCAAACATAATTACTGTCGGTGATCATCAATCACTTTGGCTTTTGTAAGGCCCTTATTACCTGCCCGGCCATGGTAGGAAGAAAGGTTGAAAGAAGGCCACGTAAATGTGCAACAAGTCGTCGAGTTAGGCAAAGGCTCGTGGAACCCAGCCAGCCTCCGTGCCCCGGACGCAAGTCACACAAAGTGCGTGCACGTGCACGAACGGGAACGGAAGCACGAGCGTATAAAAGCGTCCGTAAAGTGTAAAAATACATCACAAACTACTTAAATGCGTGATAACAATAAATGAGAATGCAAGCATAGAACGAGAAGTGAGAACGCGAGTGAAGATCCCCCAGAAAGATTATGCGACTAAGGCCCACTGTGTTCTTCTAAACTTTTTCTGTTTTTTTCTTTATAACTTTTTACTGAGCTTTTCTTCGTAATTTTTGAAATTAATCATTGGTCTCGACGATAAAAATTAGAAAGATATAGAAACATAGGACGATGTTAAAAAAAGTTCATATAAGATAACACTTTAGACAAAAAAAAAATCAGTTGCTTGGTATATTTTGTCTTTAGTGAACTTTTTTTTGTTTTTAGTCATAATTTTTTACTTTTTAAATTCTTCTCATCGAGATGAATAATTAATTCAAAAAATATAATAAAAATTCAGAAAAGAGAAGGGGAAAAAAAAGGAAAAAAATACTACTCCACAAGAATGCAACCTAAGCCTGCACTCATCACTTAAGATTCGTTCTCCTCGTGCACATTGAGTGGGCCCCATAGGCATTGAATTGGTGCTCCCGCTCTCTTTGGCTTTACGGTGGTGCCAAAGGACGAATAGGTGGGCACCACGTGTACCAATTGGTCAACGCTCTGGCCAATGGGAGAAGAGAATAGGGTCGTAGTGGGGTTTTTATGTGAGCAATTATTTAAAGGGAATCTTTCGGGTTCAATTCACTTATATTTATGCATACCCTTATCCACCAAACCCTTTCAAATTAATTTTCGGAATGGATCCTCTTCGGTTCATGTTTTTGACCGGAGGTAATAGTTTTTATCGGGACCGTTCATTTGCTGCAATTAACAATTTGAGTGTATTTTTACTCTTTTCTTACCGGTCAGAGTGTGTGAGAAAATTCGAATTATTGAATCTACCAATAAACGGTCTTGATGAGGGCTGTTTTCTCCAATCCAAAGACTGGAGAGGAGCCGGATTGTTAATTTTTCAGGTTGCATCATGGGCCCACAATTATAATCTAAATTGTTCATTCTATCCTTCTCATGGAGAACAACATCCATAAAAAATCAGCTTGATTAGTAATGCATAAATGGAAAAACAAATTGTGTAAAAGTATATGCATTTAAAGTAAGGTGAACTATCGAGTTTATTCAAGTTGTTCATGTAACAATCATTGGCCGATGAGGCTAAATTTTTTTACGCATACTATTCTCAACGAGAAGTACGAGATGAATGATTCGGATTACATTCATAATGGAACCCAAAAAATTGAAGTTCGGAGGGATCGGGTAGATAAGGGTATGGAGGAGGGCTGACTCTCGACTTCGATTTGTTCTTTGAAGACCCGTGTCAGAAGCAGTGATTGATGACGAAAGCGCTCTCCCCGTTATTCTCTCATCAAAAATTTAAAATCACAAACAAACACTCACTCACCCACCCACCCACACCTCGTGTGTGTGGGTGCGTGAGTGTTTGTATGCGATGGTAGCAAGTTTGTCACCTCGTTAGTTAGAATTAGGACCATCCCTTTCTAGAAATGATATTTTGGACCCTTGACCACCTCTCAATTCTACTAGGTCTACAATAACCAAACGGTAATGTATGTATCTTGACTCCACTTAATTAGGAGTGCCCGATTTCTACGGTTCACCTCCAAAAAATATATATATAGGGTAAATAACAAGTAATATTACGGGAAAAGTTTAATTTGTATATTTGGAATAAAAGAAAATAAAAATGGTAAGACTATTATGACTCAAAAAATATAACATGATGTGGTGTGGCTTGTTAAAGTTTTGGGAAACGGGGGTGTTGTGCATCATCCTAGCTGTCTATTCGGCAATCCAACGGTTGAGATTTTATTTTGGTAGTGAACAACTCGGATGCTACACAGTGTTGAAATGAGATATGAAACGTTGGATTGTTGAACGGACGGCTCGGATAGTGCAGCGTTGTGCACCAGTCGCATAGCACCATCCTCGGATGGTGCACCAATGGTCTGTTCGAGTTTTGGTTAAGGTTTTGAAAGAAAACGAAAGAAAGATTGGAGCCATTGATGTGAGAAATGGGAGTTGATGGAAGATATATTCAGTATTGACCACTCTCCTACGAACTAGAAGTTAACTCTGAATTTTATCAATATGTTTTGACACGAAAACGACACAATCGACTATTTATCAAACTAGCTCCATAATAAATTTATGAACGATTCAGATATTATTTTTCCGTTTCGGAACGATGCTCATTTAGGGAGCACAAAATCCTTCCGACCAATCAAAGCCAAACTTCGATGAGGTAAGTCAATCATCAATGATAGTAACATATATTAGAAGCTGGCACTGACTATGCCTAAATTAATTAAGAATTGGAACTTGATATACCATGTGCTACATAAATAATGTTCAATGACATAACCCAAGGGATGATCATCAAGTGATCTTGGCATGGAACTTCAGAGTCGAGTTTTTCATAAGATTTCAGATTCGATTATTCTCGTCGGCAGCTTTTGAGATCACCTCACCCTTATGCACGCATATACGTGTGAAACGGCTGTGAGAGGAATTATAAGAATTAGTCCAAAATGCACGCAAGTTAACCCGAGACAATCTGCCTAAAAAAAAATTATGTTCAATGACATGGAGCTTAATTGGTGGTTTGGTTGAAGGTTTGGCATGCTTGAGAAAGTGTGGACAGATCCTATACCCGACAAGTGGGCATAGTATAATTTAGAAAATACTAGTAATAATATATTTGCTTTCTCTCTCTTTGGAGATCATGTAATCTTGGTCACGTTGTCTCTCTTTCTTGGTTGTGTTCATGCAACATTCGGACATATCGCAATTTAAAACTAAATTAAACCATGGTTCTTTTATTTTAACTCAAAAGTTCGTACCACCTGACGCGCATCTCAATCAAAATAGGGGGCTCAATCCCATCATTTGCTTGCACAAAGCCCGATTAAAATTGGATTTTTGCAAAGCTCAGTACAGATTGACCTCAAAAGAGGAAGCTAATTCAGTGCCGACTCATAAGTTTTGGAGGCCGGAAGCAAAGATCTCGAATGAGGCCTTCCTATATTTTTCAAACAAAAATTGGTCTACAAAGAGTTTCATAAAAAAAAATCATTATAGAAGATGTACCGATACAAAATATAAGCATATAGTTATCCCCCAATATGCAACTATTACATGCAATATCTCAAAATTCATCATTTAAAAATTAGTCTTCTCACGCTTTTGGGTGCAAATGTACTAATTAAGTCTTCATAGTTAAGCTTCTTCACTAACTTTTTCTCGAAGGAAAATATAGTCAATCCATTTAATCTTTCTTAAGACATGGTTGACCAAAGATAATTTTTGTTCAATTTTAACTTTGAAAAACTTATTTTCCACGATGCAACTATAACCGGTGTAGTCAACAATATTCTTTAAGCAATCCATGCATTTGGGAAACAACCATCCAATTAGGCATATTTTGTATAAAGTCTAAATTTATTTGTGCCATATACATACATATATATAGGGGTCCTAAAACTTTTGGGGCTCTTATTTTTTGCCTTTTTTTTTTTCTTTGGCTTGAAGCGCATGCTTCTTCGGCTTTCCATATCAACCGGGCCTGAGCTAATCTATATGTCCCAAGTCTTGACCACTGGGCCGATTGCAGGGGTTAACAAACTAAACCATGGTTCCTAGCAAAACCAGCTTTTAAACCCAGATGATCAAGTACCCAATCACAAAGGGACGTGTATGTCTACCAATGGGGTGTCATTAAGCTATTCGAGGGGGGGGGGGATTAATTATTAGATTAAACTCTAATTTTAGCTGATCGACCTACTCTTAACTTTTTACTTTTTATTTTCAACTGATGGAGATAGGTACGTGACTAAGCATCCCATTATCTTGATGCTTTATTGATGTGATTCAAAGCAGTTGGGATTATGCTTCCTCTGGGCATAAAAGTGTCACAATGCTTTGTTATATGGGACACACCATTATAATTCCATCTATGTTTATTATCTCTCAACATGCACTTTATCAATAGTAACTACCGACTACTTATCAACAACAAATAAATAAATAAACTACCGACTATTGATTGGGGTGTAACTGGTGTTTGTGCTTGCGATAACTGTGGATACATTTTTTAAAAAAAAAATTTTGGGTTAAGATTCTAAATTTTTATATTTTTTTTATAGAAGTATGCAATAAACATGTTTACCATAGCTTGGATATTATGATTATGTTGCAAGAAAAAAACTAGTACTACAATTTAGCATAAAAAGTTGAAAATCAACGTTTATAAAAGGCGAAATCTTATCCGAAAAGCTCCAGAAACTACCCAAATCCGGTTTTGAGATTTTCAGAATTCCATTCATTTTTATTTTTTTTTTAGCTTTTTTCAAATCTATAGTATCAAAGAATTTGTTACCTAGATTTTTTGGTAAGCACTCCAAACTTCTTCGAAAAAGTTAGAATCTCAAAGTCTAAAAAAATAATACCTCGTAAACAAGCACAATGTTTTCCATTTTTTTTTTTTTTTGATTGGACAGTGTAAGTTGATTCCTAGGAGAAAGATTATCTAGTAGCTTATAAAAAAAAAAAAAGATTATCTAAGTAGTAACACGAATCTCGTCTATTATTAGTTGAGAAATTCAGATATTATGAGCCATGAGGTCATAATTTCATGGTCAAGCCGGCGCTGGGCCTAAGCCCACTAGGTCGCCAACTTGGGCTTTGAAATTATGGCCCAAAGATCTTTAACCCAACTCACTTAGACTAATAGGGCCTCATCTAAAAACTAAGTGCCCACTTTCTATGATGTGCTCACCTCCGTGATGTCTTCTCCAATAGGGCTTCATCCCGGCCCACCTAATCTTTTTTTTTAACTGTCCGGCCCACCTAATCTGATCCATTCATAATATAAAGAGAACATATACCTTGTTCTCTTTACTTCTCAAAAAGCATTTTTCAAAAAATTCTCCCTAAATTATTCCTACTTTTAACATTTCTCTCTCTATCTCTCTCCACTTATCATCCCTACTATTTTTCAAAAAATATTTCAAATCGAAACACAGCATAAATTCCTTCCGCCTTACACCTCACACATGGTAAAAGTATCTTAGGCACCTAAAGTTTTGGCATTAATAAAGAGAATCAATTCCTTCCGCTGGCGGTGGAAACTAAGAGTTTTTCACCACTGTCATTACGGATTCCATCGTGAGATTATTGGTAATTTGAATCGTTCATTTTATTGGGTCTGCAGAGTAGTATATTTTACCAAAATTTAAGATTTTGGTCGGACATCGATAGGTTTATTAAAATTTGAATTTTGATTCATGAAAATGAATGGTCATGAGCAGAATTAGACCGTCCATTTTCCAAACTAAACTTGAACTTTTGATATATGTCTGATCAAGCGGATTTTTTTTGCGTAAATATAATACTTTGTGAGCCCTACACAATGAACACTTCAGATAATAACAATAAACACACGGTGAAACCCACAACGGCGGTGGTGGAAAACCCATTGTTTCCACCGCGGATGGAAAGAAATTTATCTCTTAGCAAAAATAGTTTGCATTTGCATTACCCATCTGGAAGTGTTAAAGGTGGAGTTGTGATTTTTGAAAACTTGGAGGAAGTTTTGGTAATTCTATTAACCCTATAAAGGTTAATTACAGATTACCTCCTTAAACTATAACACTTTTTTCAATATACTTCCTTCAACTAAATAATCTTTCAACTTGCTCCCTTAATGTATCATTTATTATGACTTAGACCCTTCTTTCACTCTTCTGTCCTGATTTGAGCATTAAGACTCTGATATGACATGCACATATGAATAGTTTATGACCAAAATATCTTATTTTCTATAGGACATTGTTATATATTACTCCAATTTAGATGGCTTATTCCTAGTATATTTGATTATATATCCTCTAATTCAAGGAACAGGAGTCTCTCTATCATTTATTTGCTATATGGAGCCCACTACAACCCTAATTTTGATGATCTTAATATTTGTAAATGTTTTAACTATGAGTCATAAAATGATTTTATACTATATCTCGGTAAAAAGAAGAATTTACGTCGCAAATTGTTCAATACGTAAGGGGGCAAGTGCGATAGTTTAAGGGGGTAATTTATAATTAACCTTATTTAAGTCACCCAATTGAGATTATGCCATATCCGAGAAGAGTGGTGCTACAACCACAAACCCACATACAAAAGTTTTTCACAAAACTAACGAAAAAAAAAACCTTAAAAGTAAAAAAAAGTTCTTATTAGTGGAACGGGGTCTAATTTAGAATTAAGGGGTGTTTCCACTAAAAAAAAAAATACTAAAAATTTAACGCATTTTACAATCTTATTTTCATTAGCAAAAAAGTTTCAACATTTTACCATCTCGTTTCCATTAACAAAAAAGTTGTCAACAAAATATTTTTTTTATAGTAACTCTACTCACAAACTCAACAATTTATTCACTATTAAAAACAACTTAATATTTCTCAACAACTTATTCATTACCGAAAACACCTAACAATTTCTAAACCACAAATAAAAATCTACTACAAAATTCTCACTGCCAAAAATGCCAAGTCAAGTGCGGAGTTAAGAAGTTGTCGGCTTGGTAGGAGAAATTATTCGTTGCCCCAAGAGTAACACGTTTACTTTGCCAGGTGGTACCTCTCACCAATAAAAATTTGCCTTGTTGATAAAATTGTCAGTCAGAAAGTCTAGCCCCCTTTGAGGCATTAAATCCACTGACACACGTTCTTCTCTCTCTACTAGACACAGCCTTCTCTCTAAAATCATAGGCATGTAGATCGATCAAAAAATTCAAACTCAAGTCAAGCCAAAATGAGCAAAAGGACCAATGACCCACAAGATTAAGGGGTGTTCCGGTAACAATTTGAGGGGGAAAAAAAAGAGTAAGGCATTTTTACCAGGTCGTTTACATAAATCAACAAATTTTGATATTTTAACATGTTCACATTAACTAATAACTTGTCAATAAAACCTTCTTTCTCAAAAAAATTTCACTCACATACACATCTACAATTTATTCATTACCGGAAATAATTTGACATTTCTCAATAAGTTATTTACTACCAAAAACACCTAACAACTTGATTGTAACAAATTTTTTCTCACAATTTACTACCAGAAACACCCTTTAAGGCTTGTTCCACTAACTAGGAATACTTATTTTTTGAATTAAAAGTGATATACGGCGAGATAATGACTTATCTCGTAAAGCATAAAATAAGTACTAAAAAATAAAAAAATAAACACCTTAGCGGAACATGGCCTTAAAAAGACCCGCTATGTTATGCTTAGATTGTTCTACTTTTTCTTTTTTTTGTCCTTACTCAAAAAAGTTTTGCTTTTGTTAGTTTTGCATTAAAATTTTGTAAATTATTGATTCATCTCGACGAGAGGAATCGAAAGAGTAGAAATTTTGAATTTTATCCAAATATTTTTAAAAATATCCAAGATAAAGTTCAAATGCAGACTGAAAATAAAAATTATGATTTTTACCCAAATATTTTGAAAATATCCAAGATAATGCCTCTTGGATATTACAAGAAAAAATACTAGGGTAAAAGTAAAAAAAAATATATTGTCCGATTCTTCTTATCGAGACGGATCAATAATTCACACAAATTTGTCGCAAAATGAATGAACGTGAATTTTTTTTAATAAGGACAAAACATAAAAAAAGAGCCAAAAATTCCAAATTCTCAAACACATTACATCATATACTAGAGCATAAACTATAGTAAATACATGCACATCCACTGTTCAGTAACATAGATTTAATAGGAATTGTGAGCTTGGTAGTTTGGGAGTCTGGAGAGAAGACAACCAAATTTAACAAAAATGAATACATATATGTATATACACATGCATATACAAGCTATTGTATATGTTACATATATATTATTATTTTTTATTTCTTAAATATCTTACGGTTTAGTTCGATCTGGACAGATTTCACCATTCATAGGATTTTTTTCGTGCAGCCGATGTACACGCCTATTTTTATAGAGAGAAGTCTGTGTCTAGTGGAAAGAAAAGAATGTATGTCAGTGAATATTTATTAGTGAAAGACACTACCTGACAAAATGACGTGGTTTTTCGAGGGCAACTAATAATTTCTGGCTTGGTAGTTGGTTCCACCGCTGTAAATGTGTAGGTCCATAAATACCGTACTCGGCAGGGAAAAAGGACAGAAAAATTAATGTGACGTACTGACGTCTTTATATTTGTGCAGAGTCTTTTTGTGGTAAAAACATTGAGAGTCTACGGACGTGAGAGCACCTAACTTGGAGAGAGAGACCCAAGTGATATCTTGTCGGACTGATTTTCACCGTCTCTTTTAAAATTAGTTGGTATTTGGAAGAGTATTAACTAGGTTTTTTATGGTATATGACATCGCACCCACAAATCTGTCTTAGAGCGATCGGAGGGAGTGATATTGTATAATCAAATCTATGGCTATGGATGCACTTAGAACCCAACAGCACACATCTTTACTAATCTCAAGGCACGAATAACACCGCCTACTTGCGGGGTATATATATGGCTGTTTATACGTCATTTACATACACCTAGATTGCTTCATTTGGTATTAAAGTTACTGAGGAATTGAGATTCTGAGAAGACAATCTCCGATGTTTATAGAAACAGTTGTTGTTAGTCTGGCCTAGTTTGGGCTGCCCCTATTTTTATTTTAATTTTTGGCATTGGTAGCTTTAGTGGTGTAGTTATTAGTGTACAATGTAGGCCAATCGGAGCTCTATCAACTCAAACTTAAGACCTCTCCTTTCCATGCCACTCTCTTGGTCTTCTTCTTTTGGTAGTTTCTTAAAACCACACTCCCAACGAATATATGATTTGGGAATGTTAAGTGATTTTCACATTCTTCTTTTTTTTGTTTTTATATAATCACACCTTTTTTATCTTGTTGTGATTTGAATTTAGAAATTTACTTTTAATTTCTATACTCTTTCACTTTTTAAAGGACAACATTGTAGGTTCGCATTACAAAAAGACAAAAAAAAAGTGTAGTTGCAAAAAAATGAGAGTGTACGTGAAAATCACTATTGATCCATAGCGAATAAAGAGCAGAGAATGATCAGTATTCCTAGATTTGATTTAAAGCAAAAGTTGAAAAGAAATTGATATCCACACTCCCCATTTCTCCACTTACACTCTTTTTTCTTTGTCTCTACTAGGGTGAAGTTACTAAAATGCCCCTGTAAGATGTCATTGCTTGAATATTGTAGATTATGTATAGGGGCATTTTAGTAACTTCACCCTAAGAAAGACCACACACAAAAAAAAAAAAGGAGTGTAGGTGGAGAAATTGGAAGTGTGGATATCAATTTCCAAGTTGAAGTCAAATTTTATAGAATGAGAAAGACGGACCTGAGTCACTGCAGATCTGAACATTTTTTTTTAATTTTTATTTTAATAAATACTTTCTGTTTATAAAGCTCAAACTCAAGTATAAACTCTGCGCAAAACAGGACAACTGAGACAAGCCTTCTTTTGATGATACCACATACGTCGAAGATTAGCAGGCAATTAATTTGGCGATGTTAAAGCTCACGGATTCTAAGGTCCACCACCCTACAAATTTTGGCTTAAATAACGCATGGAGGGGTAGAGTAGAGCCTAGCTCCTAGATAGAAAAAATTTATTAGAGATCGGGCGTAGGGATTTTGAGTATCCCAAACTAATGTCTTTCCAAATGTAAAATTTCTTATTTACCCCAAAAAAATGCGTTGAGGTTATTTTAATAATCCATATTCTTACGGCACTATTTTTTTCCCGGTACTTCGGAATATCTTACAGCACTATTCACGAGTATGACTATATCACTCAAAATTAACATAATCGAATGGTCACCAAATTTGGGTATTTTATTTTATTTTTACGAAACCTCTCGACTATTATCAATTCATTTGCGACAAGTTGATATTAAATATTTACTCTGGTTTCAATTGGGGTCCTGTGATAACACGAATTTTGATCATTTAAGTACTCGATCCAATCATTTAATTTTTTATTATCCAAAAATGTTAATAAAAAGTTAAATGATTGAATCAAGCATATATAAATATTAGATTAAGCTGAATTTTCATGGGGCCTTGAATGATGTTAAAGTAAACTGTTCCACATAGTTAATTCAATAGACAGAAAACAGGGGTACGGCGTGTAATGGGACACCCCATTTTAAAATGTGTCTAGCAGTCTGTCTTACCCCTTGATTTATACTGGGAGATAAACTTTTTTACGGAGGTTTCGTGAATAGATTGTTTACGGAGCTGTGTAATTATAGTCGTTCGTTTCGACATTAGACCGTTCGGATTGTAAAAAAATATTCACTGGAAGAATTTAACTCTTCCAGTGAATAATTTTTTTAAAATCCGAACAATTCAATATATTTTGGAAGCACGTGATTTGGTTCCGTAAACGCGAACACACAGAAAAGTCCGTAAATAAGTTTTCCTATATATACACCTCTGACACATGGGTTTTCCCTCGTCAAGCAAATTCTCACTCCCACGTTCATACAAACCCTTACCTTTTCCTTTCCAGTAAAAGAAGAACCACCCCCCGCCACATTTCCATTTCCGGTATCCCAAACTAATTTGGTGCACATAAAAAAATGTACACAAGATTTTGCGGGATTCGTTCCGGGATCCCAAACTAATAACCGCGCTAATATTTTGGACATTTTCTCGTTTCGTTCTTGTTCATATTTTTTATCGCTTTGTCAGTTTTGAGCTCAACTTTTATAGATTTTTCAGCTTTATCTTGAATACTTCAAAAAATATTTTGGTAAAAGTCATAATTTTTTACTTTTCCGATTCATTTTGACAAGATGAATCAATAATTCACAAAAGCTAAGTTCATAACTAACAAAATGAAGAAAATTTGAATAACGACAGAACAAGAAAAAGCCCAAAAATATCATAAAAAAAACCCAATTCATTCTAATATCGATAAATGCTCGATCAATTCATTCAATTTTTGTCCCTGCAAATTCAAACACAAAAATCGATTAAGTATTTACCGATATCCGAACGAGTTTTTTTTTACATGGACTCTTAAAAACGTATTTCAAATAAATTTTTTAAAAAAGATTACTTTAGTTCAATTGATAAGGGACAAAAAATGTAATTTTGTAG
>BPLS01000274.1:255768-276558 GCA_019656275.1 Rhododendron kiyosumense | reverse complement strand
GGGATCAGCATGTTATTCCGGGTCTGTTTTTTTGTAGACTCAGATCTCCTGTCCAGTGTAAGCTTCCTTTAACTCCCATTCAGTTTTGCCCTTTTGTGGCAACAATAATCGGAAACCGTTCACGTCTTAAGTCTCGTTGAGAATAATGACCACGTCAAAAATCACGTGAAGATCGAATATTGTTTAATAGAATTTTTTAATGCATGAATTAAGTTTTGAAGAAATGTGTCCAAGGATTGCAATCCTGTGTCTTAGTCTTACACCTGTTTTTTTTTTTTTTTTTTGAACAGACTTACACCTGTTTTTTTAATACAACATTAATATATTTTGAAATGGTAGCCAATGTCATGTGATCGACGTGATTTTTTATGCAGTCAAAGTCCTCAGTAATCTTTGAAAAGAAAGGTAAAAAAGGACCGGAAATGCAGTCGAAGTTCTCAGTAATCTTTTAAAAAAAAGGCGGCTGATTTTGTCACTCATGTTTTTGTTAACGTCACTCTCTTACAAGTGACGTTAAAAAAAAAGAGTGACAAAATCATTTCAAAAAAAAATGGTATAAAAGGATCCGAAACTGGACGGGACCAGAGGAGTCACAGTGTATGGTATCGAGTCCTTTTTTTTGGGGTGCCCAGTGGCCCCGTGAGAAAAAGATTAAAGATAGAGAAAATTTCACTGACCTCCCCTGAGGTTTCTGACAAATGCAGGAACCTCCCCTGAGGTTCTAATAATTGTACGACCTTCCTTACTTTACAAACTATTATTCAGATTCCCCCATTCCGTTAAATCCACACTAACACCATTAGTTTTTGTTATTAATTGACTGAAATGCCCTTGAATATTACTAATCTAAACGATCAAGTCTTTTTTCCTTCTTTTTTGTAATTTAATTGAAGTTTAAAATATTAAAAGTAACATTATACTGGTTATATAAGATAACTTCAACATAAAATTAGAATCAATTATACAAACTTTCGTCGAATTTGAATAATTAATCATGCATTTTACATTATCAAAGTCATTTTTTCCCTCTTTAAAGTGTGATTTTTCAAATGGAGGACACGTACTAATAAAAATAAACATTCCTCTATATGTCAATTTTTCTAAGAAATGATCTCAATATAATTTACACATTAATCATTCTTCAAAATTTTCTTCTGCGTTCCTTTCCCCCCCTGTGGGCACGCGCCCCCGAAAATCGCCCGATTTTGGTTTGCGGCCCTCTTTGGAAAATACGGCGCGGCGAAACGCTTCGATTCAGAGTCGCCACTCGGGTTTTAGCGGTGAGGCACCCAAGGAACCGAACTCGAGAACGTTTGCTACGTTTTAGATTTTGATTTGAAAAAGGGTTTGATTTGATTTGAAAAAGGCGCAGACTGATCCGTCGTCACCTTCGATATCTGAGGTTCGGGAGCCAGGTTACGAGAGGGGAAGGGTTTTATGGCACCCCCTCTCGCCCAATCCGGAGATCGGTCTCTACTCGGGCATTTTGTAAAACGCTTGCATTTTTCTCTCATTTGATCATTTTTTAGCCAGTTAGGGCGGGGGAACAGTTAATGGGGATTAATACTGTAACAGTTTGCAGTTATGTGACAAAATGCTTTATGGATGATGATTTGCTTGAATTGAATTGAATTAGAAATGTAAGAACATAGATTGAGAACAAGCACTGTGAGGAGTTCAATGGGATGATGTACGCTGCCCATTGGGTGCGTGAGCAGATGACACGCTGGCACGCCACGACAGAATCATAGCACGCCAACATACCCTGCGCACGCCACCTTTAGGATGGCGTACACTACCTCTCTGATCTCCCACGGCTCTTGCTCTCAACCCTCTGGGCTCTGGAATGGACCAGTGCACACCCAGGGCAAACCACGCAGTTCAGGATATGAGTTAAGTACATATTACAGGCATATGGGCAAGAGGAAATGGCTAAGAGCCAAGAAAAGGTACAACAAACCCCATAAACAGAGTGGGGAGGAAACAAGAGGCCAAGATGGAAGCATGATGTAAGGGCCAAGCACTGGTTTGTACCAAACGTGCCGTACGCCACCCTAAGGAGGCCGTACGCCAGGCTTGCTAGCTAGTTAGGGTCTGGCTTTACACCATCTGGGCTCTGGAGCATGACCAGAAGTAACCCAGAGGCCCTAAAAGCAGAAAAGAAACAAGTATTGAAAGCTACATTTACACAGTTCTAAGATACAGAAATGATAAACTGGTTATTTAGCATGCTGAAAGATGATGACATAAAGGACAAGAGCAATAAATAGGCCCTCCATGATCCCCACGCCAACTGTGCTCATACGGCCATAGGTGGCGTACGGCATGATATAGTTGGCGTGCGCCATAGATGGTCCACCACGACTGATTTATTTTTACCAGAGAGGGGCCTGAACTAGTATCAGTTACTAGTCAGAACCCTTCTGGCTCCCCTCAGGGGCTGAAAACAGAAAGCAGTGCAAAGGTGGTATACCTTTGACACTAGAGATGGAGGAGTAGGAGAGAGCTTTGAGGATTGAAGATGAAGGGTATGTATTGACTGGTGAGTGGAGAGGGGTGTGTGAGACTTCTCTAACTCTCACTCTTGCAATGGGAGAGCAAGAAAATGAAGGAGAGGGAAGGGAACTTGAGGAGTTAATGTTGCTAACCCCTTGCAAATGAATGCAAGGGGGGTATTTATGGAGGAGAGAGGACTGAGACCAGGCCTGGCCAGTTGGGTTAAGGGCTGGTTGGGTTAAGGGAGTAGCCTCCCATGCATTTAATGCATGGGACTTGCCTTGATGGGGTGTGTAGAAGAGAGAGGGGGACGGGCCTGCAGAGGAATGATCATGGGGCTCTGCAGTGTACTGTGGTAGTTACAAAGTTTCGAGCACGTGACAGAAAAGCGGTGATTTGACCGGCCTTGACCCTCCGTACGCCACCTAAAAGATACCGTGCGCCAGGTCAAACTCAGTCAACGGTCGATGTCCAACACGTGGCGAATTCCTGGCGCACGCCAAGGAAAAGGTGGCGTAAGCCAGGTAGGGCTTTGCTGAGGCTTATTTGGCTCTGGACTTGAAAGGTTTGAAAGAGGCTTGAAATGGTTTGAAAAGGGGAGGGTCCAACGCTCAAAGCTCACGACCTTCCATCGACCTCGGAAAGTTCCCAACCGTTTAATCATCATTGGGGCAATAAAAGACCGCGAACGCTGATCCGGATGGTTCAGAATAGGGTGTCTACACCCCCCCACTAGTGCATTAGAGATGAAACACAATTATTACTAATGAACTAATAGGGAAAATAAGAAGGAAAAATAAAAAAAGATTAAAGAATTGTTTATACCGAATTTATTTAGTCGGAAAACATATTAAAAAATATACGATAATTTTTTTGTATGTGGGATTAGGCATTCACATGCCTCTTTTATTTTTCAAAACCCACGTAGGAGAGGAAAAAATAGATCGTGATCAATTATCAAAATGCATAACTCGTTATACATGCTTGACCAAAGTATGTATAACTCAAGTATGACATTGTTAAATATTAAATCACAAGTCAATTAAAGAAAAAAACTAACACACAAACATAAAAATTAAAAAAAAGAAGAAGATACATTGACTTTGTTCATGAAAAATATGTAGAAATCAAGGTAATCTGACCAAATATATTTAGTTAGTTCTAATTTAACATAAAAAATTCCAATTAGAAAAAAAATGGAACAAGAAGAATTGATTTTATAGTTTACATTATATTTGAGGGCATTTTAGTCATTTAGTAGATAATACTAACGGTGTTAGTGTGGATTTAACGGAATGGGGGAATCTGAATAATAGTTTGTAAAGTAAGGGAATTCAGTGCAATTATTAGAACCTCAAGGGAGGTTCCTGCAATTGTCAGAAACCTCAAGGGAGGTTAGTGAAATTTACCCTTAAAGATAAGACAAAGTGGAAAGTACCGAAAGCCAGGCTCCACCTTCCCAGAAAACTTTTAAAGAACGCGGATTCCCATAAATGTGATTTTCCCGAAGTACCCCCAAAAAAAAAGAAAAAAGAAGAAAGATGATACTGACCAGTCAACTGGCCATCACTATGGCGGGATGATATCCACAAGCCGTTTGATAGGGAAAATTTTTCAGTGGCCAGCGGCACCACGTGGTGTCCGCTCGCACATCTGAGTCATCTATTACGTGTTTGGACGGCTTAGTTTTAGAGAGAAAAAATAAGAGAGAAAGTGTTGGAATGAGAGGAAAAAGTGTTTTAATTCGAGCTGTTCAAAAATATATCGGATGGCTCGGGTGTACTGAGCGGGTACCATGTCGGCAATATCCACTCGATACTGAAAAATTCCTCGTTTGATAGAGACCCATATTTTAAAGTTGTCTGGTCCCGTGGTCCGGCGAGCCGTGGCTCAAAATGGCGCCTCAAATATGCTTCCGGAAGGGAGTGGAGATCTCTATGGATATCAACGGCTAAACATGGAAGATGAGGATTTTCCGATGTACCAATAAAATGAAAAGGGAAAAAATCTCTTCGATTTTGACTGAAAATTCATTTTGATCTTTCACCTTTCAATTTCAGTATAAAAATATTTCGACTTTTCAATTTTTTTCAATGTCATCCTTTAGAAGGAATCCGGTTTTTTTGAGTCTTGCCTTAGGGACCGACGACCGCGTCAGGCCGTCTCCGGCCATCGGACGGCTGCTCTGAGCCATCCAAAAATTCTAAAAAAAAAAACGAGGGGGCTTATATGATGTGTGTAGGGTGCTTGATCTAAATATCCTATTTTTCGTGTATATATATTATATATCTCTAAATGATGACATTGGAAAAAATTAAAAAGTCGAAGTATTTTTATACCGAAATTGAAAGGTGAAGGATCAAAATGGATTTTTGGTCAAAGTCGAAGGGATATAAGAGAAATTTTCTCAAGGAAAAAACATGGAGGGACCGAGGGTGATCAGTTCTTGGTTTTTTCTTTTATAATTACTCGGGTGTTCGGGTAGCTTAAGCATGCTTCTTGACTAATCTGGTAACCAATCCCAGCGTTTCACTGGCAGGCGTCTCAATTAAAGCTGGAACAAAAGCTTCGCATGAACTGGTCTAAAAGTGTTGATAGCAGCTGAATTGCGAACGTGAGACTGGAGAAAACTTCGTCTTAGGCTGCACCACCCCTTAAAAGGTGGTTATTTTTCAAAATACTCGGGTAAAAGTACCAAAATTTTACTTTTTCGATTCCTCTCGTCGAGACGAATCAATAATCCAAAAAAATTTGACATAAAACTAAAAAATACGAAAAAAAATTCAAATAAAGATAATTTTCAAATTTAAGTTAAGTTCAAAAGAAATGCAGCCTTAGTATTGTTTGGTTAACACCATGGGAGAGGAGTTTGAATTCCTAACCTCCTTCCTCCAAGCACCTAAGGACACGTGATGCCATTGGGCCTCTTGGCAGGGTGAGTTCTTGGTTACAAGCAACCCGTGAAACAAAATTGCCCCAATTTCAGTGGAAATATTATTCGATTTCTTTCACAATTATTGTTTTAAATAGCACCTAAGGACGCCTGATGCCATTGGGCCTCTTGGCAGGGTGAGTTCTTGGTTACAAGCAACTCGTGAAACAAAATTGCCCCAATTCAGTGGAAATATTATTCGATTTCTTTCACAATTATTGTTTGAGTAAATTACAGTAAACCCCCCTCAACTAACCCAAATTTTCACTTACCCCCCTCCGACTACAAAACCCAACAGTGTGCACCCTCTAACTATCCAGAATTGACACTTAACACCCTTTTGTTAGGTCTCCGTAGGAAAAATACACCGACAGCCGTCTCCGGCCACGGGACGGCCGATCCGAGCCGTCCAAAAATTTTATAAAAAAAAATCGAGTGGGCTAGTGCGGGAATCAACTGCATCCGACGTGCGTAGGTGCTCGATCTAAACACCCCATTTAAATTCTTTGGGTGTTTGGATCGAGCACCTACGCACGTCGGATGCCGTTGATTCCCGCATTAGCCCACTCGGTTTTTTTTAAAAAAAAATTTGGACGGCTCGGATCGGCCCCCCGGTGGCCAGAGACGGCCGTCGGTGCATTTTTCCTACGGAGACCTAACAAAAGGGTGTTAAGTGTCAATTTTGGATAGTTAGAGGTTGCACACTGTTGGGTTTTGTAGTCGGAGGGGATTAAGTGAAAATTCGGATTAGTTGAGGGGGGTTTACTGTAATTTACTCTTATTGTTTTAAATAGCGGTGTCGTGATATATTGTATCGGTTGTGGTATAATGGTAGCCGGAGTATTGAGCGATACGTATGAGGAATCGGATGTAGAAGTTGTGATTTTTAAATATATATAATTTTAAAATCATGAGCGATGCTACTAAAACTCAGTGATGAACATTTTGCTAGTAATTGACTTGTTTTGCACCATTTTAACACTTGCCGTGGCACGTAGAAGCAGCATTTTAGATGGTTTCTCTAGACTTTTGAACCATAAATAGCTTTGCAATGAAAATTTTATGACAAGCTGAAAATGTAAAGGTTAATCAAAGTCGATGATGATTTTAGAAAGTTCATCTACCAAAGACAGGCGTCGTAGATGGGGGATTGTGGCTAGTGCAGAATGTTGCTCTGCCATTCAGGAAAAATGGGATCCAAAGATTTTCCTTTTGTCTAGCTCAGGCAATAGAAATGGTCTAGAATTCACGAGGAGGGGTCCGAGGTACAATGTTTTGATGTGTTTAAAGTCTACCTGGCTGCAGTGCTCTATCATGTGTGGGTGAAAGCCGAAAGGAATGCTCAAAATTTCCAGCATAAACAATGCAGGGGAGAGATGGTCACAGCCAGAATTGAATCTGATATTAGATCTTTATACTTTGCTAGTTGTGGTTCTTTGTCCAAGAGGCTTTGTTGTAACGACGACAAACTCTTTGGAGTGACCGGTTGCAAGAATTACATTCTAAAAATAGTGTCTTGCCTCAAAGCCCAAGGATGAGTTCTTTGACTTCCACATGCGTCCCAAGCGCTATATATTGATATAAGACATTCCCATATCGATCTGTTTATCTAAAAACACTTTCTTATATATGTAGTTGGGAATGGCTAGTGCTGTGCAAACTGTTTGCGGCCAAGCATACGGGGCAAAACAATACGGGACAATGGGCATTATTTGCCAGAGGGCAATAATCTTGCATTTGGGAGCAGCTATTGTTCTCACATTTCTCTACGTCTACTTCGGGGAAGTCCTAAAACTAATTGGGCAATCAGAAGACATAGCTGCGAAAGGCCAAATCTTTGTGCAAGGAATGATTCCTCAACTCTATGCATTTGCCATAAGTTGCCCCCTTCAGAGGTTCCTTCAAGCACAGAATATCGTAAACCCTCTGGCATACATGTCCTTCTCTGTGTTCCTTGTTCATATTTTTCTCAGTTGGCTAGTAGTTGTCTACTTGGGCTATGGACTCCTTGGAGCAGCTCTTACACTTAGCCTCTCTTGGTGGTTTTTGGTCATACTGCAAGGACTTTACATTCTTTTGAGCCCCTCTTGCAAGAATACTTGGATGGGCTTTTCGGTAAGAGCAGTTCATGGGATTTGGCCTTACTTCAAGCTAACTTTTGCTTCTGCAGTTATGTTGTGGTATGTAGCATGCTTTCTTTTTTGAGTAAAATGATATACAAACGCAAGCATTGTACAGAATTGCCTCACAAAACAATATGCCCTTTTGTAGTCCTTTTATTTTCGAACACACTCCCTGTGTTCGGTTCAACATTTGGAGATTTTGTTTCAAAAAATAATTTTTGAATGCCAAAAAGTTGGTGGGGTCAAAATGGGTTTGCAAAGGCCGGCAATTGATTGAACGTCTGATCATGTGCAGTACAAATGACCCCACCACTTCCATCTCCTCCTTTTCCCAGCTTTTCAGTATACACATAATTTGTGCGAAGATTGTGCACAAATTTTGTTGTGGGGCCCATCACGGATCCCACACAAATTATCCGAGTCGTTCATTAAATGTAAAATATTTTTTCAAGAGTTTCTGTAAAAAAGAAGCTCAATCCGATATCTATAGGTGCTCGATCCAACTCTATCACTTTTCATTATCCGAAAATCTGAATGAAAAGTTAGATAGTTGGATGAAGCACTTATAGGTATTGGATTGAGATTATTTTTTTACAAAGACCCTTGAAAAAATATTTTACATTTAATGAACGGTTTGAATGATTTATATGAGACCCGTGGTAGGCCCCACAACGAAATCTATGTACAATCTATGCACAGATTGTATGTGTGTAACATTCTTTTGGCTCCTACCCGGTAGATTAGACTTCTGTAAAAAGGTTGAAAAAGTCTGACTTGTTCTCTGTATTGAAGAGAGAGACGGGAACAGGTGACGTCATGTTCATGCCAACCCAGTCTTTATCCGTTAGTTTTTTTATTTCTTCTCTGGTTTTACTGAGTAAAGGGGTCCCACTTATTTCACAATTAACTCATCCAATCACATATTTTTACATTTTAACTCAAAATTTTCCATTCAAAATTGTGAACCAAACGCAGCCACTATCTTCACTGTGGCTCATAATTTCAAGAAAAACTTTATTGCATCATGCTAGATGAGTGTCCAATGAAAAAATATTTGAAAGCAGAATTTTTATATTGTAAACTCATCCAAAATGATATGACGGATTTTTCAAATTTTGTACTGTATGCGTTTGGGTTTGAAAAGGAAGGACTGCAGACGGTCAAATCGTTTTGTGAAAGAGTTTTGTACAAAAGTTTTGCTTATCGAGCATTACCCATTCTCAGTAAAGACACATACTATCGCAGTTAGTTATGTCAATCCCTTTCCTGATGCAGTCTAGAGATATGGTACGTCCAAGGACTAGTTCTGGTGTCAGGATTGCTTCCCAACCCCACAATCGCGCTAGACTCCCTTTCCATCAGGTATTCTTCAATTCTGTTTCGATTTCCTATGTTTTCCGCATTTGAGTTATCAACATCTGATGATGCCAAATTTCAGTTTGAATTACTGGACTTGGGACCTTGAGTTCATGCTGGGGTTGAGTGCAGCAGTGAGGTAATTTGGCAAATACAAGTTGATTTAACTTAGTTGTCCGACTTTGATTTATTGATTTCTGGGGTGAATTGCAGCGTTCGAGTAAGTAATGAGCTTGGAGCAGGCCATCCAATGGTAGCAAAATTTTCGGTGATTGTAGTCAACATGACAACCATTCTCATCAGTGCATTTTTTTGTGCAATTGTTCTGGTTTTCCGGGTTGGGTTAAGCCAACTCTTTACAAGCGATGAGGAGGTTATCGCGGCTGTGTCTAATTTGACTCCATTGCTTGCCATATCTGTCTTCTTGAATGGTGTTCAACCTATTCTTTCTGGTAAATACTTTTTTCTATGGCTTTGGCTCCTGTGAGTCTCGCGACTCAAGAAATCCAGTTTGACTTTGCGTACTGCTAGTATCAACCGAAGCGAGGCTTCATTGTTGTCTTCCTGACCTATGTGTTTTCCAAATTTCAGGTGTGGCCATTGGGAGTGGATGGCAAGGCGTCGTAGCTTATGTTAATCTAACGACTTATTATATTATTGGTCTGCCTATTGGTTGTGTTCTTGGCTTCAAAACTAGTTTAGGAGCTGCAGTAAGTCAAATCTCTCTCTCTCTCTCTCTCTCTCCCCTTCATGTGAGCATGAAACAACAGAAAAGACAATAATGAATATTTTTGTTATTTAGGGGATCTGGTGGGGAATGGTTCTAGGAGTCGTCCTACAAACAGCTACTCTAATCTTCATAACCGCCAGAACAAACTGGAATGCAGAGGTAATTAATAATACAATCTTGCTTGATGAAATCCTGTGTGTTAATCTAAATCATAATAAATTTTTTTATTTTGGCCATACGGTGACCGTTCCTCATGCCATTGCAGGCTGACAAAGCTGTTGACCGCTTAAAGACGTCTGCAAACGTATCGACTTTAGAATGCTTGGTCAGCGTATGATGAATGATTTTCTTCCCGCAATTTCGGGTGGAGTTTTATCCTTTGTTGCTCGCGGGATTTTGTTTTGCGCTTTCGCGGTTTTCCTCTCCCCTCCATATCTCTGTGTCCCATTTTTTCCCCTCTGTATTAGATTTCTCTTTTGGGTCCTTTGGAAGAATGAGGTTTGATCCTTGCAGCTTATTGTAAAGTGCAGCCAAATATTATACAAAGAGGGAGTTCCGTTTTGGCTCTACATCACAAAGTCTTCTTTCTTTTCTTCCAAAATTCTTTGTCTAGAAGCCTTGTTGAATATGCTTTTATAGGGAGACATGGCCTGCACTTTTAGATTGGTGATGCTGATAACTGGTCCCGATAGTTTGCTCTGTGTCCATACTTGGCCACTCAAATTAATCCCCCTTCACGAGTGTGCAGGGAAGGAACCACGATTTCGTAAACATAGGGGCCGAACTCTAAGGAACAAGATTTTGAAATTTTGAGGTTCGGGAATCTATTATAGTTTGTTTGGTTTAGGTTTTGATGGAGGTTTTTTGGGTTATGAGCGGAAAGAGATAAAAAGAGAAATTAGATTAATAATTAAAGAAAAAACTTATGAGAGATCATGCGCAGATAGGGGGATTAGATTTTGAGACCCAAAACGAACACATTCATTTAAATGTCTAAATAACATCCATTACAAAATACAATATTTAAGTGTTCTTAATAAACAAAAAATAACTAATATTAATATTGAAATTTGAAAAAAAAAAAAAACTGAAACAATGCGGGGGCCTTGGCCCCTATAAGTCCCATAGTAGTTCCGTCTCTGCGAGTGTGATCGACGGATCCGACTTCGTCATTTTGGTTCCGGGCAGCTTTTCTTGGTTGTGCTAACCAGCATATTTTGTCTATTCAACTGGGCAAACGATATTTAGGTTCTAGTAGGCCGGTGTGTCTAATTGAAGGAAGAGGTCGATTAGAAGATCGAAACCTACCTATAGTTATGGGAATAGGTAAGCCTGAATTAAATCCTCTTCATGCAAACATGCCCGTGGTTAGGCGAGTGCCCTATATGATGATTAAGTCAGGAAACAGTAACACTAAAAATTTATCGCATTTTATCATCTTGTTTTCACTAATAAAAAATTATTAAAAACTTAACGCATTTTATCAACCGGTTTTCACTAACAAAAATTGTTCTATCAATTCAACAACTCTTCCACTCACATACCTAGCAAAAACTTTTTTAGTACCGGAAATAATTTAATATTTCTTAACAACTTATTCACTATCGGAAACCCCTTACAATTTTTCAACCACAAATAAAAATCTACAAAATTTTCCCAATTGGGGGTAACTCAGTTGGCCATAACTCTTGCATCTCAATAGGAGGTCAGGAGTTCGAGTCTTCCCACCTGCGTGTGTGTATTCTTTCATTTGTATTATTGGGGTTATTAATTTCTCCTCTTAATAAGACTTGTAGTTGAGTTGGGTTTATAGTGATTGTTATCCCTTTAATGAGTTTGTTTATCCTGTTGCTTCAGTTATTAGGCTTGGTTAGTGGTTTGTACTTTGTATTTCATATATGATGTAATGATCGCTCCTACCGATTGGCAAAAAAGAAAGGAAAAAAAGAAAGAAAAAGAAACGCACTTTTGGTCCATCACAATAACCTAATTAACAAAGAATCCGCATTTTAGCTAGAAAAGTTATAGAGAGTATTGATAAGAGGATATTGCTCACACAATTCAATATTTGATCCTTTGCTTCTCCCATTAGACGCACTGGCTTGCTATAATGTCAAGGTTCCAAAAAACGTGTCATTGACCCAGGTGCATGGGCCGGGGCCGCATGGCCACCCGTTACTGAATTAAATTCAAAAGTCCTTTGTAATGGGCTTGCTTTCATTTTGGAGGGAGGTGCACAGAGGATAGTGAGGATGCCCCAAGGAACGATGTCATGCAGTACTGCCAACCTCGAAGTCATCATCAGTGATACAATTGTTTTGCTAAGTCATTTTCAGAATGTTTTGTTTAATTTTGTTTCTCGGACTTGTATTAGGGTGGCTCACTCAATAGCCAAGTATGCCCTTTTATCTACTTTTCCTATCGTCTGGGTCGGAGACTTTTTGGTTTGGGTGATGAGGGAAGCTAGTTTAAATGTTCATTTGTGATTTTGAGTTATAATAATATTAATACTTATCGATTGAAAAAAAAAAGAAAAAGAAGTTATATATATGTCGGCAATGCCTGATTACGAGTAATTGAAATTAATAATGTTGTGAGCCATTCATATAATTTTATGTGCATCTGTATTCACCTGTGTAAGTACGTTTGGGTTTTTCTAAAGAGTTTTGTAAGACTTGAAACTTTCTGTGAAGTTCCACAAGACTCCACAAAGTGCTAGCCGTGTGTGGAGACTTTTAGAATATGTGGAGAGATGGAGAGCGAAAGATATTTTTTAGGAGAACTCTAGAAGACAAATGTAAGTTATTGGATGAAAATAATCTTAGACGTTTGTTGAGAAGGGAAATGTCTATATATAAAGAAACATTGCACACTAGGAGTGCCCTTCATTCATATTATTTGGCTCTTTTTCCTCGTCCTTCCTTTTATACTGTTTGGATTGCGAATCCTTCCTCGTGATTGTTTGAATGTGGGAGCTTGAATAGTGATGACAATAGGACAAATCATAGGCCGATATTATAATATCCGATCGGATATCTCCGGAAATCTGAAAAAGACGTGATTGTTTGGATGTGGGGGCTTGAGTAGTGATGGCAACAAGACATATCAGAGGCGCATATTACAATATCCAATTGGATATCCCCGGAGATCTGAAAAAAAGGACAGATCATATCCGATCGGATATCCCCGGAGATCTGAAAAAGAAAAACAGGCAAAGGAAATTCGAAGAGCTCGGAACAGAATTCATTATTTGAAGAACCGGGCAGAGAAAACAAGAACGAAGATAATCAAATTGAAGATCGAACACATTACTATATTGCAATTGAAATTGAAGAACAGAACAGAATAGAGAAATCAAACGAACATACACAGAACTCAATCGAAAATAGAGCATACAATCAAGGTATATCCAGTTCAATCAATCGTTGAGATTTCTCCAAACCCCAGGTGTCTTCTATGACTACTGTCATGGTTAAAATAGGTCATTTCTGATTGTTAGGAAATAAGAAAATAGAATATTAGACAGATATTTTGCTCATTGTGTATTTCAGGCAACCTTGAAATAAATAAATACAAGTCTTGTTGTTTTTGCTTATGATGTTTCCAGCTGATTGTGGGAACAATCTTAGAACCGCAAGATTGATGTGTATATTCATAATATAAATCTTCTTTGTTTTCTTTTTTCAACACTTGGATCTTCTTGTACAATGTCCTAACATGTTACCCTGTATGTATGGACTGTATGGTGGTGTTCTGAAAGAGAGTTAAAAATATTGAAAATCTGTTCTCAACTATCAACTAAAATGCAAAACGGTATTCCAATTTTTTCCCTCATTTGCAGAGATATTTCACATGTCAAGAGGTCAAATAGAAGACAAGATAGATAACGCAGAGATATTTTTTTTCCTCATTCGCAGAGATATTTCACATGTCAAGAGGTCAAATCAGAGACGAAATAGATAATGCAGAGATATACACACAACTGACTCAAGGATCCAATCAACAAAGATGGGTCGCGATTAACGACTCAAGGATCAAGGATCCAGCTTGACGGATTCTGAGCGTGAAGAGTTGGTCCAGTTCTTGAAAGATAATATCAAAGTGTTTGCTTGGACACCTTACCAGATGCTTGGCATCGATCCGCAGTTTATCTGTCACTCCCTCAATGTTTCCAAGTCCGCCAAACTAGTCATTCAG
The DNA here is from genome assembly GCA_019656275.1 of Rhododendron kiyosumense. NCBI lineage: Eukaryota > Viridiplantae > Streptophyta > Magnoliopsida > Ericales > Ericaceae > Rhododendron > Rhododendron kiyosumense. The sequence continues at coordinate 262,724 of BPLS01000274.1, read as the reverse complement.
GAGCCACTCTAAATCGAACCACGGTCCAGAAAGGAGTAAACCAGATTTATCGGAGCCCCACAACAAGAGGTCAAATCGAAGACGAGATTGATAGAATTACTCAAAAGTTGAGTAATACATAATTAAAATTAGAGACGTGTTTTCATAAATCTGCTTAATGCCCACCTTATTATTATTATTATATGCTGTTTTGTATTCTCTTTCAGTGCGATGGGGTGTAAAATCCATGCCAGTGTTAGCACCCTTTTGAATTCTCCTACTATAAGTGCTAAATACTTCCATCATGGAATATCAAAGTGAATGCTCAGTATTTTGAAGGCCATTAGTTTCCACTAGACGCAATGTGTGTGCAAGTTTTATTGTGCATTATTTTGTCAAATTCGACTTGCACACGCATTGCATGTGCCTCGGCCTCTAGTTAATATTCTTAAGAAAGTCTGAGAAATCCATATGGGCTTTCCTTCGATTTTAATTTGGCTTACAATAATGGATGGTGTGATTTATCCCCTAAAATCAATTGAGAGATGAGCAAGCTAGCTGACATGGACACTCTAAATTGTAAAAAAAAACAAAAAAAACTATTACTATTAATTGTTCAAAATGGGTTTACAGCAAAAAAATAAAGTAAAATATCTCTAACAATCAAATTTTTTTAAAAAGAAAACAATCAAGGTCTTCTACAAGTCCAAAAGGAGGGAGACTAAAAAAAAATTAAAACTCCCTTGTTCTACCAATTAGTCCAAAAGGAGGGAGACTGAAAAAAAATTAAAACTCACTTGTTAAGATGCAGTTGTGCGGGCATTTTTTTGGGTACGTGCATGGACTGTGAATTGAGAATTTTATCAAAAGTAGAGTTTTACACCACAGAGAGGGGGAGACGGAGAGAGATTTACCCATTAATCAAATAGCATTTGTGGAGGAAATGAAAGAACGATTTCAACTTAATTGCTTTCGAAACAATTAAGTAACACTTCAGATTTGGTTTCTGGAAAATGCAATTGTTTTGTGATCAGATTGAAACGAAAAATGGGTAGGGGTATAACAAAGTGTTTACATACTTGAGAGGGGAGACCAGAGAAAGTGGGAACGTAGAGAGAGAGGAACCAGGGTGGAAGTTACTAAGGATTTTCCTATTTTAGCCCTACGGTTATATCAGGTGCTGTGATAGAGTTTATGAATTTTAGAATTTAATTTGTCCGTTTTGGGAATGTGAAAATGTGAGCCAGCTTCAAAAAGTTGTCCACACCAAAGGGTGCTCCCCCTTAATATATTAGAATAGATTCCACTTGCTTGGTATCTTGAAGGCCATTAGTTTCCACTGACTGCACTTTTTGTTGACATACTATTTGTTAACTTCCATTTTTGCACATACTTTTGCTAGCTCTATATCCCCGACCTACTGAAGTCTTATTGTCTCCAGGTGTCTCTGTGCTTTATCATGTTTTGTGTAATCTGATTGCGATATTCTATCGGTATGTCTCGATATTCTTATCTTGCAAATACAAGTCCTAGCTAGTGCTTTTCCCCAGTGCTGTGACAATCATTGGACCTTTGTTTATGATTACAGTAATGTGAACCTTATTAATTAAATGCCTCATGCGTTACGAGTTATTTTTTTGGAAACAAATAATATTCATAAGCAACCACTTGTGCTTTATGACTTATGGATAGCCTTCGGTGTTGATATAGACAGCAGAACTGATTAAACATGAGAAGAGGGAAATTGAGAGGAGAGGAGAGGTGACCAGGCCAGAAGTATGAGCCGTTCGATGCAGGAGCTCATGAATGGAAGAGGGGGATGAACTACAATCATTTAGTGCTATGTTGTTTTCGTTAATAGTTTAGTTACATTGATTGTAATTGATTTGATGTAATTCAAACCAAAGGTTCAGTTGTGTAGAGGATTAAGAGGATAATGTGTGTGGTTTGACAATGTCCAAGTTCTGTTTTGTGCTGTAGAAGATAGGGATTTGATCCTTGATACTCCTTAAATTCCTGTCAAAGTTGCTGCTGGTCCAAGAAATATACACATCATCTGTCCAGGTTTTTAGTCTATTTGAAGGGTAATGGATTGCTTTATCAATTTGTTTCCACATTATCAGTGAGAGTTCATCTGAAGATTCTGCTAGAGTTTCTGGTGCGTTTTTGAATCACATATGGGATTGGCATTCATGTGATGCAAAGTGCTGGTGGGAGTTTACTGTTTCACCAATTTGGTTTAATTCCTTTTCAGCGTGGGAGATCTATTGTTGTAGTTTAGTATCATTCTTGAATAGCTTCTTTTAAAGGGGCTTCTGATTCGTCGGTGAGTGGACTTTATGGTTTCTTGGAATTGTTGTTCACTAGTTTTAAGGAATCAAGATACCATTTGGTCCAGATTTGTTGATTGTCCTTGTCTGTTCTTCCACCTTAAGAGAAACTGATCGTTTGAGAAATTCACGTTAAGAACAATCATACATGGGATTCTGCAATCTTCAGATATCATTATCCCCTGCTCTAATCTCTCAACTGCACAATCCTGCTTTGAGATGTGTATTAAACTTTTGTTTCTTTATCTCGGTTATAGACCCTCTCTCCCTCAACTTCGTGCAACACTTCCTTCAGTGGCTTTTTTTTTCTGGATACTGTTCTTGCTTTGAAATTGCAGATTTTGATGATTCTGATTCAGAGGAGTGCGATTTTGTCTATAGTGCTTGTGAGTAGAATCAGGCCGTTGATGCAGAAGCTAGTAAGCCCCAATTAATCCAGCTTTATCCCAGGAAGGCAAACTACAGATAATAGTGTCATCATTCAAGAACTGCTCCATTCTATGAAAAAGATGAAGGGGAACAAGGGTGGTATGGCAGTCAAAATAGATTTGGCAAAAGCATATGACTGAATCCATTGGAATTTTCTGATTCTTTGGTAATGGACTGCGTTATGTCTTAACTGAATTAGCTTTGATTTGGAATGGGGGACTTACAGATTTTTTCCACCCAGACCGAGGACTATGGCAAGGGGATCCTTTATCCCCATACCATTTTCTGTTTCTGTTATGTATGGAAGGAAGTCCTTGGGAGACCAATTGAGGTAGAAGTTACAGAAAGAAGTTGGAAGCAAGAGGAGGGCGCGCCTTCTATTTCAATTCTCTTTTTTTGCTGATGATTTAGTCTTGTTTGGTGAAAGCCTCTGAGAGACAAGCTGAGATTATGGCAGAAACTATGGAATGGTTTTTTATTCGGTGGCGCCGCAGTATGTTCAACGGAATAAAGCACGAGCTCTAAGCCTTGAAATTATCTAGGAGTACCACTGATCCACTCTCGATCGAGTCCACCTAAGAGACATGCCCATTCACATTAGACAAGGTCAGAGCGTGGTTGTCCGGTTGGAAAGCGTCTCAATTATCAATGGCCGGTAGAGCTACATTAGCCCAATCAGTTATATCAACTATTCCAGCTTATGTTATGCAGACAACATAGACTTTACAATATCTGTTTGCAAATCGTCGGTTTTTATGGGATGGCCACTGACGGATCTACCAATGGTCATATGGGGGCCATGGCCACCCCATTGTTTCAAATTTTATTTTTTTTAATACATAGGACAACATGGTGGCCCCCAAGTGGTGGCAGAAAGCGGAAACAATCATTGTCTTCAATCTCACGTGACTCAATAAAACAAAACACATGGATGGTCCCCACCACTAAAATACTAACAGAAATCTTGGTTCCGTCGACGACTTTAAGGATCTAACGGAGCGTCCCATTCCATTCTGATACATGGTTGAGGTAACGCATTGAGAAACTTTTATTTTTTCACCTTCTAGTTGTTTTTTGTTTGTTAAGAGCACTTAGATATTGTGTTTTGTTTTTGGCGTTATTTAGATATTTAAATCCTTTAGAGTTTTGAACCTTGAAATTTTAAAATCTTGTTGTTCTTAGTTCGGCCCCTGCATTAAAGAAATTCTGATTCCGTTCCAGGGGTGGCGACGAGCACAAACCAAAAAAATGCACCCTTATTGCCAGAGAGAAGATTTGTAAACCAAAGGTTCATGGTGGCTTAGGCCTTCGTTCTATGGGAACTTTAAATACAGCGCTACTGATGAAACTTGGCTGGAGACTTACACAGGAACACGAAGCTCTGTGGGCACGGGTTTTGAGGACCAAACTAATTCAAATGAATGAGTCACTACTCCTCTGCTTGCATTCATAAAGGTTTAAGTAAAGACCGAATAAAAAAAAAAAACCATTAAAGTATTCCAAACTACATCAAAAATATGTGGCATATATATTGAATTGCGTATACGTAAATGCTGAAATCATTTTTCAATGAACTGAACTTGGGTCTCCTGTATAGAAGGAAGGTCAAAGAAGATAGCAAAGAAGAACACGTGATTGGATGTGAGATCTCAAAGATGAGTGGAGACTTGAGTGGGTCCCCTTGACTCTCTCATCAAATGTTTCCAAAAGTTTGTTCAATTACTCACGGGTTGCTCCAAGTTTTCAAAAGTCTGTTTTGATCTCCTAACCTCACTTTTTTAAAGCAAACAACTTCGTACCAATTTCGGAGGAGAGAGAGAGAGAGAGAGCTTGACCAATTTCGGAGGGGAGAGAGAGAGAAGAGAGAGACGGGACCCCCTTGCTTTTCAAGGGACCCACTACTTTTTGGTCCTATTGCTTTACAAAAAGTTTGCATTCAAAATTAACTTTCTGAAATAAAAATTCAAAAAGATGAACCAAACACAGTGATTAATTTTTAGAGGGAGGAATCAATATCTAATGAATATAACGATTCCAGAATAAACAATAAAAAGGGAACGACATACAAATGAGATCCTAATCTCAACACAAAGGGGATATGGCGAAAGTAGTAGACGCTATGGACTTAGTTGGATTGAGCCTTGGTATGAATCGAAAACGTACTACGTGATAACTTCCAAATTGAGAGAAACTCTGGGCAATCCTGAGCCAATCCTCTTTTTTGTCAAACAAACAAAGGTTCCATAAGTTTAAAAAGAGAGAGAGAGAGAGAGAGAGGGAGAGAGGGGATAGGTGCAGAGACTCAATGGAAGTTGTTCTAACAAATGGAATTGACTGCGTTAGTAGAGGAATTGAATCAATGAACATTGGTAAAACCTTCCAATCAAGAGAGACGAAAAGGAAATACCGATTTTGGTGACGGTGGTCTTGAGACGGATAGAACAACAACAGAGTAGTTATGATGAGATAGCTCCATCGAGGCTTTCATTGTCTTCAAAATCACACACAGAAGATGCATCAGTGCATCACAGAGACAGTATATATGTACATATAAGCACCTGAGTGAGTCCCCTGCTCTAAAAGGCACAATTGTCATAAAAAAAAATAAATTGAAAAGTTGACAAGAAAAAAAAAAATCTCGGAGAAAGATGATCAATATAACGTAAGCCCGTCCCCTTTGAGCGTAAGGTAGTAGTATTTGGTAAGCTGGAATGATTTGGAGAAGAAATGGAATGGTCATTCTTAGCCTTAGGTCACTCAAATTGGTGAAAAATGATTCCGTTTGTAATGTAGCCGGCCATAGTCCCTTCGAATGCCATGCAAACCTCCTCATGCGGGATTTTTCCCGCAACCCTTGCGCTGAAATCCCTCGGGTTGATATCACGGAATGGAAAACGTTGTAGTGCACTCCATTATTTGGATTAAAATCCGAGATATATATTGCTGAGATGGACGGCCGGATCGATCGCATTACACGTGTAGTGTGGGGTGCACTACAGCACCCCGGAACCCATCTACGATTTCACGCAACCCTTGATCCATGTTAAATTTGTTCCGATCATGTCGAGAGAGAGAGAGGATGTAGGAAACTTCAATGAAATTTACCTAAATTATTAGGGTAAATTTTAGGGTTAATTACTTGTTGCCCCCTTTATCTATACATGTTTTTCACTTTACCCCCTCTTACTATAAAACGCTACAATCTACCCCCTTTATCTTCCAATTCTTAACACATAAGGCCTGCCGTTAGTCTAGAATCCCAAACTTAGTTAACTATTTTGTTTAAGTATGGATGAATGTAAGGGCAGTGGCTCTGCCATATTTTGCTGGAAACTTGAAAAGTTGGACGTAGTTCACTAAGGCTTGTGGCCTTTTTTTTTTGCTGAATTCTGAATTCTCCTGGATGTAATTGACTATGCCAAATTTAGTTAACGTTTTGTTTTAAGGGGTTGTTCGGCTAAATAAGCCGCTTGGCTTTTCTCCTTTTTTTGTCCATATTCAATTTTTTTTTGCATTTGTAAATTTTTTGTCAATTTTTTTGGGATTCTTGCTTCTTCATAACAAGAAGAAACTAAAAAGTAAAAAACTATGATTAAAATCCAATTTTTTTAATATAGATGAAAAAATTGGCTTATTGGCTTATTTTTGTCTTTATTAAAAAAAATTAGGTTTCGATCGTAATTTTTTATTTTTAAGATTCTTCTCGTCATGATGAAGCAATAATCCCCAAAAAATTGATGAAAAACAAACAAATGCGAAAAAAAATTTGAACAATGACAAAAAAAATAAGCCAAGTGACTTATTTAACCGAACAACCCCTAAGTATGGATGAATGTAAGGGCAGTGGCTCTACCATATCTTTTGTTAACGGCTGGTCTTATGTGTTAGAAATTGGAAGATAAAGGGTGTAGGTTGTAGCGTTTTATAGTAAGAGGGGGTAAAATGAAAAACTTGTATAGATAAAGGGGGTAATAAGTAATTAACCCTAAATTTTACTAGCACTCTGTGATATGTGCCTTAATAATGGATACTCCTCTCATGTATGAAAAATAACAATGACATGCTCAATTGACAATTGTCTATCCAAATACGTGATGGAATGAGTTAAGGGACTTATATTTAAAAATTAAACTCACTTATTTTACAAAAATGTCGTCTTCTTTTTTTTTCCATTGGTTGAGCTATTTTTATCGGAAAGTGTATACTTCATAGACATAT
>BPLS01000274.1:199790-255758 GCA_019656275.1 Rhododendron kiyosumense | reverse complement strand
AGAGAGAGAGAGAGAGAGAGAGAGAGAGAGAGAGAGAGAGAGAGAGAGAAAATTAAACTCGGTTGCAATTTCCTCCATTATTTTCGGTGTATGGGAAATACTCCTATATGGCATATTAATTTCTACGTAAAGTGAACATATATTCTGGCCAAATCTCGTTTGTGTGTGCGATCCCCGATCAATTACCAACATCTTTTACTTTATGTTTCCCATCTAAAAATGATTATTCCAAACCCACATAGAAGAAAGGTATCGTTGAACGAACCGTATCGTCAAGTCAACATGCCATTCTTTTCTTCATTGTAACCCTTTTTGGTAATGACATGCAGAAGATTGTTTTACTCATGAAAGTGGAGTTCGAAAATCATTACTATTACAGTAGTATTTATATTTTGAATGAGTCCTAAAATTCATGCTAAACCTATATCAGTCCGGCTGCCATGATGCCCCTCCTGTCTAGTAGCCGTTCCGAACCCTATATACATCTTCCCGTAGGATCGGGCAGACCCTCCAACATTGTAATAGGCAGAATGGTGCCTTTGACCCATCCCACGTGGTTGCGAGCCGCTTGAGACTTGGCTCGGTAAAAACTCGTTTGAGTTTGACTCGAGAAATAAATAAACTAGCTCAAGCTCAAATTCTATAGGCTGATTTCGTTATCAAGCCCAACATAAGCCAGTGGGGACTCGGCTTGAGTTGGCTCGCAAGCCAAGACTTAGTAGACTTTTTTTGTTAATTACCACGTGCAATTAACATTAGCATTTTGATACCCTGATGCAGAATCCTTACAAACACATATTATATGTTATTATTATTTTAAAATTGAGATTATTTTCTTGTAGAGTATAGAAAATTGAAATATATATACATTCACAATCAAAATATTTTTGGTTGTATTAGGCATATGCGAAGATATATATATGTTTTTTGTTGGCCCGTTAAGGCTCATGAACAAGTTCGAACTCGAGTCAACCCAAGGCCCGCTCGGCTCGAGCTCGTCTCGTTAAGTTTTTGCTAAGCTCGAGCTCGGGTTCGTTAAAAACTTAATAAGCAAGCTTGAGCACGGTAAAACTCAGCTCGTTTGCAGCCCTAGTAACTCATTGTTGAAGATGGGATAAATTTAATCAGAAACAGACCTTCCAACACATAAATCACCAACTAGTCACTAATCGAACTACGAGCCTTTACCGAATCGATCCTCAAATAGTTGACGAACAGCTCAGTCACTATATGTACGTAGTCCATGCCTATAGTAGGCTACATGGATTGTTCTAACACTTTTTTCATGCCACATGGTTAGATGCGTACACTCTTGTCTGTTCTTTTTTGAAATTTCCTCTTTCCTTCCTGGGTTCACGCAAGGCCCATAAGTCATCCTTGCATTTATTTTCTTGGATCTGATATCCAAGTTTCCAAGGATGGTAAAATTGGGTTGGCAGAAAAGATACTTCTTTGAATATCACCAATTCTTGGAAAGTTCTGTCCTAGGAAATCCACATCATGTTCGCGCGACTTAATTTCAATCATTCTCTCATCTAGACAGAACTACATTCGAAACCGTTTAATGTATGTGAATCCATGTGCATCAAACAGTTATGGACGCAATTGTGTCTGAGTTCTAGTTGAGAGTTGTGTATTTAGCATGCCTTTGGTGGTGGTGGGACGGGGAGAGTCGTGTAGTATTACTACTTGCTCCTAGGGCACCGTCACTTGGTACTCAATGATATCCTCAAACATCAATAGCACATTTGTATGGGTTCCACCACTAAGTTTGTGGCTGTCACTCAAATTTCTGGTGGAAATGCCCATGAAGTGTTACGTGGTGGTGCTCTAATAGCACTAAATGATCACCTGTTAAATGATGAAGAGGGTGATCCTCTTTATGGGTGAATAAACATTTTAATCTTCAAATGTATATAACTTCTAATTAATACATTATATTTTACAAAATTCATATTTTTTTTGCAAGGTCTCAGCATTGTCTTTAAAACAAGAACCGTGGTGAATACATTATAAAAAAACAATTAAGTGTGTAAATTCAAACTTTGGAGGGCAAATAAAAATTTATCTGAGTTTTGAAAATAAGAAATAGAGATGGAATTAAAGGTGTGTGGTTGGAGTGGAGATGAATAGTAACGTCCTTCATATTTACTCTCAATAAGGAAACCCAAGGGCAGAGGTATGTAGGGGCCTGGGGGACCCCGGCCCTGGCTTCCCGAGCGTCCGAGTTTTAAAATGTTTATTTTATATATGCTTGATTTTAAATATTATTGATAATTATTCATGTATAATTACTTACAATCTTAATAATTTTGCTTCGATTTGATTAAAAAAATTGGTTATTTAATATTCTCATTTCTTAATTTCTTTCATAAATAAATAAATAATAAGCACGTGAAAGTTGAAATAGCGTAAAGAATCAATTCAATGTACAAATATAATAAATTGAAAAGCAAAAAATCTTAAGATATAATAATTATACATTCCGATAAAAAATATATGTCTAGTAAAAAAATCCTAACTCCGCCACCGAAAAACTTGATCTACACCGAAAGTCGGAAAAGGACTTACCGAGATTAGAGCGGTAAGCCAATTTTATGTCGGCCTCTTTTACACAATTTCTCTAACCGAATGCCGAAAATTAGGAAAATGATTTTGGGGAATACATGTGTCACGGCAGACAAACAGAGCCTAAAAGAAGAAGAGGAGCTTTCCTCAATTTGCGCCAACTTGGAGCCATGTGCAGCTGTGCTTGCTTTTTACAAGTAAAAATTCCTGGTCAAGATAGTAGAGCCAGACAACGATTTGGATGTCGGAGCCGACAATGATTTGGATGTCGGTACTGTTACAATTTTTTTTAACCCTTAACAATCTTTGTTAGATTCTCCACCATTTTTAGAGCATCTGAGAAGATTTTGGTATGGATAGCACTTTTTTCTAGTGAGAGAGAGAACAAAATTAAGTACTCCAGTAAACACTTTGTCACCGCTAAACACACAAACACTACCAATGGACTGTTGTCCCGGTTGGTAACTCATGTTCTTTCTATGTAGAAGTCAAAGTTCAAGCCTGGTTGCAGGCGTTTGGAATTCAAGCCTATAAATAGCCTTTGATATTCCTGTGAAATAACATACTAATACTTCATTAACCTTCAATCCGCTGATGTATACAATATTGAAAAAAAAAAAACACTTATAAACTCACAGTTTGAGTAATAGGAGTATATTATTCATCGTTTCAGGAATAGTATTATATATATGTAGCTGCCTGTGTCCTATTCCCAATCATTTATGTAGCCACAAATTATCCATGAGGAACATGATTATTCACTTTTGATGGGTATATAGTTAGGAGACAAAGAGTGATCACATAGTGCAGCGGCGATCTTTTGTTTCGAAAAATTACGTTCCACATCGCAATACTACGTAATACAATACCTGAGAAGACCCAATAGTTCTTTCTCACAAGAGTAGTGGGTTCCCGAGATGGGTCCCATACAATTCGATGAACATTTTTTTTATCAGATTTGTTGTACATTTGGTGTACGCTGTTATGACCATTTTTTAAATTTTTTTTGAAATATCGTTCTCATAAATTCTTTGCCTGTTTAGAGTTTTTTTTTTTCCGTTCTGCTGGTGGGGTAGAGCAAATTAAGGAGTTGATTTCGGAACTAATGAAAGGTGTGTTAGGTATTTCACTTTGGTTCAAGTTTCACCATAACTTAAGTTTTGACAGGTTAACCTCCCCGGCCATCAAACCCTTATCCTCTATACCTCTTCAAAATCTTAATTTTTGCCTTTTCGAATTTTCAATAATGATTCGAGCTGTTTAACTCATAGGGCATGCATACCTCTTCAAATTCTTAATTTTTGCCTTTTCGAATTTTCAATGATGATTTGAGCTGTTTAACTCATAGGGCTTGCAAAAAACAACATTTCTAAAATAAATTAGTTTGGCCGAACATGGATAGGTCCATGAACTGATCGGATTTCATTTCGAAAAAATGCGTTGCAAAACATCATTTTTGAACTTAAACCATGTATTAAGCCAATCGCTCATGTATTTACTAACTAACATTCAATTGACTTTTCTGTTTTTAGATTAGACATGTTGTTTTCGGCCTGCATTAATGCAACAGCTATGACATGAATGCTTTGGATATCTATGGAAGGGTGAAAATTTAAAGATTTGGAGGGAAGGAAGGATTAAAATATGGGACTGAATTAGGCCCGTTCCAGAACACATTTTTATAAAATAAGTACTTATTTTACATTTTCAAACTAAAAAATAACCCTTCTTATTTTTCTTTGAGAAGTTCCAAAATAAGTACTTATTTTTTAAGAAGGTTTCTGGAACGGAGCCTTAGGTTCCGTTCTAGAAAGGAAAATAAATATTTATTTTTTAAGAAGGCAATTTCAAACTCAAAGATTCATTTACAACTCAAAGATTCAAAGAAAAATAAGAAGGGTTATTCCACAAAACCCAAATAAGCAACTTATTTCACATTTTCAAACTCAAAAATAACGTAAATGAAAAATAATTTTTCAATTTTTTTTGCCCCGTATTAAAGATCTCAATGAGATTTATCAAATAAGATCCATATTGATAGGAAAATTATTTGCGTAAGCACATGATTTTTGATATTGAAATTATCTTCTCAAATAATAAGTAATTGTTCACTCCTTTGTGGAACAACCCTTTTTATTAGACAAAAAATAAGAACTCAAACCTGTTCTGGAACGTGGCCTAACTATAAAAGTTCGACAATTGTATCAAACTTTTTAGTTACGGCGCCTAACTAAAAAGTTACTTCATAATCAATAAGCAATTCGAATCATTTATGTAGGATCCCGAGGTAGGTCTCATACATCTGTCGGCACCCTCTACGTCAAGTGAGGAGGCCTGTGCCGTACGAGAATTCTCAATTAGTGCCGATAAAACCGGTAAATTTAAATGGGCCCCATACCGGGGGTACTCCTAACGCCCAACCGGCACAAGTCATCGTCATAATAAATAGGCAAACCAGGCCATAATAATGAAAGGCAACACCGATGAGTCGTCATTATACTAGCTTCTTGGTGAGGTTAAAAAATACTATTCATTGCACTATTCGTATGTGGTGAAACTTTAGTTCCGGTCTCGATCTAGATATGATAGGATTCTCTACCGGTAATTGTGTAATGTGATGGGGTAATATTTTCTACGAAAAGATTTCTTGTCTCTTTCGTGATGTCTATGTCCTAGTTAAAAAAATTGACTATATTTCATAATATATAGCACGTTAATGTAATTTTGAAAATTTTGTTTCATAAAATAAATTGAGATGTATCAAATGAGATTTATATTAATTATTACAAGTATAAAATAGGTCATTAATAATGTCACTCCCTAAATTTATAATGTCATCCCGAGCGGCAAAATCAATTTCATATAGAGATTGATAATATCACTTTTCAAATTGATAACCCTGGCATATTTTCCTTTAAAAGTGGCATTATAAATTCCCATAAAATGTCATAAATTAAAAAAGATAGACAATGTTTTGAAAAGTCCGAATAGTGAAAAGAGAGGAGTAATTTTGGACAGAGGGAATAACAGAGAGAGAGAGAGAGAGAGAGAGAGAGAGAGAGAGTATTTCACAAAAATAAAATGAAGGCAATGAAATAAAGAGAGAGAGAGAGAGAGAGAGGGTTGGGGTGGTCCGGTGGTATGATCATCGACATCAGGGATTCGGTACATTGTAATGCTGGAACCAAACCCTAATTCAAAAGGGATTTTGGGTCACATCTCTGTCTCCCATTCTCTCTTCTCGAACCTCCTCAGTTTTTTCTCGTCTGGTTCTTCAACATCTCTATCAAAGCCTCCTCAAACTCACGCCATTGTCAGGTCTCTTCGATTTTGAATTCTTACCCTCTTAGGTTCGTTCTATTTCTTGCATTTTCTTGATACGTGATAAAATTTTCTTTTTCTTGGCCATCTCTGCTTCTTGGTACATTCTTGAAAATGGGATTATATGGTAATCTCTTTATGTCAAGAGGTTTTTGACAGCTAAAACCATGGAGGGTCGTGAGGGAATTATCCACATTGCTATAGTTTTCTGCCTCTTGAATTTGGCCTTCAGTAAAACAGACCCTAACGATGCAAAAGTCCTGAGTGATTTCAGAGAAGGGTTGAAAAACCCAGATCTCTTGAAATGGCCAGACAATGGAAATGACCCTTGTGGCCCTCCCTCATGGCCTCATGTATACTGCTCTAACGGCAGGGTCACTCAGATTCAGGTTGCTAACTTGGGTCTGAAAGGTACCCTCCCTCAAGACTTCAACCAGCTCACAAAGCTCTACAATTTGGGCCTTCAAAAGAACCATTTTAGTGGTAAATTGCCGACTTTCAGTGGGTTGTCTGAACTTCAGTTTGCTTACTTGGATTTCAATGAATTTGACACCATCCCTTCGGATTTCTTCCACGGGCTTAGCAGTGTCCGTGTCCTCGCTTTGGATGTTAACCCATTTAATGCCACTACTGGTTGGTCTATACCTAATGAGCTAGAGGATTCATCTCAGTTAACAAATTTTTCATGCTCGAGTTGTAATATAGCCGGACCTATACCAGATTTTTTCGGGAGACTTCCATCTCTCAATTCGTTGAGACTTTCATATAACAGATTAACCGGTGAAATACCCGCGAGTTTCCATGACTCAATGATGCAGGTTTTGTGGTTAAACGATCAAGATGGTGGCGGATTGAGTGGTTCAATCGATGTAATTGGCTCAATGCTATCTCTTACTCAAGCATGGCTTCACGGAAACCAGTTCACAGGATCAATTCCGGATGACATTGGAGCACTTACTTCATTAAGAGAACTCAACCTTAATAGAAACCAACTTGTTGGTATGATTCCACCGAGTTTAGCTACTATGGACTTGAGTTTATTGGATTTGAACAATAATATGCTGATGGGTTCCATCCCCAAGTTTAGAGCTGTTAATGTTACTCTATCTTCGAATTCGTTTTGCCAACTTACACCAGGGGCGCCATGTGCTCCTGAAGTTAATGCGCTTTTGGATTTCCTTCATGCTTTGAATTACCCATCGGATCTTGCTTCTGAATGGACGGGTAACAACCCGTGTGAAGGACCATGGTTGGGAGTGAGTTGCAATTCGAAAGGTGAGGTTACTATTATAAATTTGCAGAAGCGAATGCTTAATGGTACTCTCAGTCCTTCACTTGCAAACCTAGACTCGCTTATGGAAATTCATCTTGGGGGAAACAATATAGGAGGGCAAATCCCCACAAATTTTACTCAGTTGAAAGGCCTGAGATTGTTGGATATAAGTGGGAATAATTTCCAGCCACCATTTCCCAATTTCAGTGACACAGTTAAGGTCATTAATACAGATGGCAATCCACTATTGGTCGCTAACGGGACAAAAGCCTCTCCCCCACTAGTTAGCACCCCATCAGCTCCTTCACCAACTGTTGGACAATCCCCTCCCTCGCTATCACCGTCAAATAGCTCATCATCTGGAGATTCTCAATCACCGTCTTCCTCATCTGGAAACTCAAAATCTCGTTCTCCTAGTTCTTCTGAAGATGAAACGGTAAAAACAGGATATCATAAGAGATCAAACGTAGTTGTCATTTTGAGTGCAGCCTCGGGTACTGCGATTATGGTTCTTCTGTTGGTTTTCTTTCTGTACCAGAAGAAAAACAAAGGCAAAGTAGCAGCTCCTGGTGCCATTGTTGTCCACCCAAGATCCCCTTCTGATTCAGATAACTTGGTTAAGATTGCAGTCTCTGACAACGCCCAAAGAAGTGTAGAATCCAAAAGCAGTAATTGTAATGGGTTTGAAAATACTCATGTGATCGAGTCTGGAAACTTGGTCATTTCAGTTCAGGTTCTGAGAAAGGTTACTAATAATTTTGCACCAGAAAATGAGCTTGGGCGTGGCGGTTTTGGTGTCGTTTACAAGGGTGAGCTGGAAGATGGGACCCAGATAGCAGTTAAGAGAATGGAAGGTGGGGTCATTAGTAGCAAAGCGTTGGACGAATTTCAGTCTGAAATTGTTGTTCTTTCAAAGGTCAGACACCGCCATCTGGTTTCTCTTTTGGGTTACTCCATTCAAGGCAATGAGAGACTTTTGGTTTATGAGTATATGACACAGGGGGCTCTAAGTAGGCATCTTTTCCATTGGGAAAGCCTGAACTTGGAACCTCTTTCTTGGACTAAGAGGCTTAATATTGCCTTGGATGTTGCTAGAGGGATGGAGTATCTTCACAATCTTGCACAGGAAAGCTTCATTCATCGAGATCTGAAATCTTCAAATATTCTTCTGAGCGATGACTTTAGGGCAAAAGTTTCTGATTTCGGGTTGGTGAAACTTGCTCCTGATAGAGAGAAGTCTGTCGCAACCAGGCTTGCTGGAACATTTGGTTACCTTGCACCTGAATATGCTGGTAAAATAGCCTTTATTTTTGTGCATCCTTTGTGAATGGTGTTGTAGGTTTTGATGTCTCATTTTCGAATAACATGCTTGCCGTAGTTAACACATTAGGCCTCTAGCTAGAAGAGTTCCCTTTAACCTTTACAGATTCAAGAAATACGTATCACTTTATTTATTATGTGGTTGCATTTTTCACAACTTACATGAGGAAAATCACAAGGAAATTTATATTCGATGAAAACTGGTGCATCCACAAGATGTACTAAAAATGAAGCAATATAATCTGTCTCTCCTCTTTATTAAGAATACCTACATCTCATGCTGATGTAGAACATCCATATTGAAGCCATAAACTTTTTTTTTTCCCTCTTGCAATTCTGGTTGAAACATATGCGTCTAATTTCACTTTAACAAAGCGCATGCATGTCCTTCGATTAACCTACTCAGGCAAAGCACATTCAGTATGAGAAGGCAATGTGTTTATGGCAGCTTAATTGCTGCAACTTTTGATTTTTTTGAGCTAAAATCACGTTTAAAAAGCTGAAAAAGAATCAACTTTATTTTGATTCTTGACTTTTGGTTTTCAATAGCAAACTTTTACAGTAAGTTTAGCTGCAACAAAAATCCGCTCAAGATGAACCTAATGTCCTCCAAATGTGTGACATATGAAAATGGTAAAACGCATCTGGAAACCCTCAGCTGGAATTGATCATAAAGCTGTGAGTTTTTTCTCATGCTGAGGATTCATATGGTTTGATTATTTTTTGTCATGTTCAACTTTTGTTGGCAAAGAACTGAGGGCCTTTTGGTGCAACCATCCAGTATGACACCGACATCCAACTACAAGTCCATAATCTCAATGTTAGAGGGGCAAATGTATATACAACAAAAATGTTTTCAAGAAATATTTAAATCTTGTTCATCTGAACTCCTAATAACCAAAGTTTATTTGGGTTTCAGTGACTGGAAAAATTACAACTAAAGCCGATGTCTTCAGTTATGGAGTGGTGCTAATGGAACTTTTGACTGGACTAGTGGCACTTGATGAGGATCGATCTGAAGAGAGTCGGTACTTGGCTGAGTGGTTCTGGAAAATAAAGGCAAACAAGGAAAGGCTAATTTCTGTTATTGACCCGACTCTCGATGCAAAAGAGGAGATTTCCGATAGCATATTCATCATTGCTGAGCTGGCTGGACACTGTACTGCTAGAGAACCAAACCATAGGCCTGATATGGGGCATGCAGTTAATGTGCTGGCCCCACTGGTTGAGAAGTGGAGACCGTTTGACAGAGAAACAGAGGAATATTCCGAAATTGTTGATTATGCTCAGCCTCTATCTGAATTGTTGAAAGGGTGGCAAGAAGCAGAAACGAAAGATTTCACAGGAACTAGCCTTGAGGATAGCAAGGGAAGTATTCCAGCATTGCCGGCTGCATTTGAAGGGTTATTCACATCTGCTGAAGCTCGATGACTGAAGTAAGTATTGCACAATCACACCTTTTCCCACTTGAAAAAAGTTGCTTATATTTAAAGGAAAGGTAATATTGGTTTGCACTTTGTGGATAAAACATGGAGCATTTTGTCTAGCTAATAGATTTTCCTGTGTGAGAACGATATGCATCTGCTTTGAGATGTCAAATTATTCAGATGTGGACCATATGGTGATGTAGATATATTAGGCAAAAGGGAATTGTTGTTGCCACTTTTTACTTTGTTACTTCTTGATGAATGCTTGTCGCTTCTTTTCCGCTCTGAGAGTTTGCCAATATGCTTTATCACACAATATATTATAATGTTATTGAAGCTCCGGTGTTGACCAATTGAAAGATAACTACAAGAACTGCATGTATGGCATGAAGAACTTGGTGAAACACTCCACTTTTCAAATTGAAGCAGCTTGTTCTATTTCTAGTATAGTAGTTGATGGAAAACATGGATCACCTCACATGCAGGCTATTTGCAATTTTGCCCTTCATTTTGAAGGAAGTTCTATTCATGTGGAATTTTGATTACTGTCAGATTTTCGGGTTTGGTATAGTAGTCTTTTTGTATTTGTATTGCCACTTTTTAGTGATCTGTATTAAGGATTTGCTTATGAATTGGCTGGTTGTTCTTGAATAATTCTCTCTGAAGAATTGAAAATGTACAAGAGTGTGATGGCCCTTTTCACTGCATGCGGATTTCTGGAGTTCTGTTTCTCCTTAATTGTGGATGCTCGGATGGATGTGTTGTGTCGTTCTGTGAATCATTGATTGTCAATTATGAAACACTAAAAAATTTGTGAAAGTGTTTCGGAGATGTGAAAAAAAGTAACGCATGTCACCAGCGATGGGAGTGCTGTTGATTATAAGGTAGATTTTGAATTGAAAACAGTAGTCAGCCACCACCACTCTCTGTCTCTCTCTCTCATCACCACTACCACTGATGCCAGCCTGATCTGAGACCTCCCCATCGCTTTTGACCTCTATGTTTTGACTCTTCCCAGATTCTATCCCTCTCGCAATTTTGATCCTTCACAGGCTGTTGCAGGCGGACCTCATGGCCGCTAGACAGGCTAGGGAGGCTATGACTTTGGCCCCATTACTTTCTGCTGCTTCTACCGCTGCTCCTACAACCGAGTGTTATGGCCATTTGCAGTTTCCTACAGCCGAGGAGGCGAAGCTTGCTGGGCTCCAGATGAGCGAGCTGCAGTTGTTGACCCTCGACAAACCGAGGGACATGCCCCAGCACCTTTCGACCTTTCCTCTATGCTTCTCCGACACGTTATTCGCCGCGGCCTATGATACGACGCACCATTAGATGCCATAGTTTTGGGCGAAAAGGAGTCACACTTCTCCTGACGAACCTCTGGATATGCCTTTAATTTTTGTTGGGAAAAAAACCCAAATGGTCCCTGTAGTTTAGTGTTTGTGTCAACTTGGTCCTTGCAGTTTTAATTGGCTCGATTTACACTCTGTAGTTTTCATTTTGTTCCAACTTGGTCCAATTACTAACAGCCATTAGCCTTCTTTAACACCAGAAACGAATGGGCCCCTTTTTTGGAGTTAAAACCGTAATCTCCCTTTCTCCTCTTGCCCTAATATACCTCTGAACCAAAACAGGGGACCTCATTCTTCCATTCTCCATTTTGTTTCCCCACAGCTTCCGTTCTCCATTGGTAAGGACGCAGAAGAAAATCGAAGACGACCATGACTTGCCACTGTGGGTTGAATGCGCATGTAAGAACATCCGACAGTGAAGCAAATCATGTTGGCATTGGCGGCTTCATGGTTGTTGGGAAATGCTAACTCCAACCTCTAAGGACATGGAAATGCGGAACGAAAAAGACATGGCAATGCCCTCATCACCACCGGTATTGTTCACCTGTTCAACCTGTGGATAAACTGAATTTTTCTGCATAATACTAAAAATGCATAAAATGCCAAATTCCATACCAAGCTCAAAAAGTCACAACATGATATAGAATTATGTCAAAAGTCAGAATATTATATAAACTCAGTTTCAATTTTAGCATAACCTAATATATAGACATAACAAACCACTCAACCAAGTTACAATAAACCTATCAATCTTTTGACCATTATGCAAAGGAAAATGATATTAGCACTCCGAAAATTGATGGAGGCACTCCAAAAAACAAATAAAAGTGACTTTAAAATTACACTGGTTTTGGAGGGTCAATATCATTTACTTGTGCGTATGCAAAACACATCCAATATATACATATTCTATGCATATAAGATTGATAAACAACAAAAAAGACATGGACTTTGATGAATAAAATAGAACCACTGTATGATTTTGTCCCATAAAAGTAACAAAGTATTTGAGCAGAACCTTTTTCTATTGTTTATGAATAAAAAAGCTCACCATATTTGGCATGAATCCATCAAATCTGCGGTAAGAAGCTATATCTGGTTCTTCCATCTCTTGAAGTCAGCCAAGGAGATGGATGTTCTTCTTCCTCCCACAAAATAGTCTGCTCCAAAATATGAGAGAAAAAAATCTAGTGGGAAACAAATTAGGGTGGGAGGAGAAAGGGAGATTACGATTTTAACTCTAGAAAAGGTGCCCATTTGTATCTGGCGTTAAAGGAGGTTAACGGCTATTAATAATTGGATCAAGTTGGAACAAAATAGAAATTACAGAGTGTAAATTGAGCCAATTAAAACTGCATGGACCAAGTAGACACAAACACAAACTTACAGGGACCATTTGGGTTTTTTTCCCATTTTTTGTTTAATTTCTATTCCTGCAAACAAATTAGATAGTTGGAATATGTATGAACTAGTACTAACCCGTGCCTACGGTACTACGCATCCCAGTTGGATGGAGATTGCAGTTGTGTGATTTAGGTAAAAACCATGGGCATTTAACCGAAAAGTGGAAGGATGCACTACAGCTTTTGGATCAAATGAATCTAAGTTGTTCCAACACCCTTTTGTTTTATAATAGAGATTGCTAACTTAGAATAGAACCAGACAAGCGAGGGATATCATGCAAGGAATCCCTCGGGATGATATCACCGCCTCTGTTCCTTCAGGGACATTCGATAAAACAAAAATGTTAGAGGCACATCGGTGTGGCACATCTTAGCCACACACCTCTTACATACAGATAAGATATAACTGCCTCTTAGAACCCATGTCCATTTTCACTTAACTCTTGATTCACGTTAAATTCGTTATGTACTTTGTAGATGTCCGGTAGGTTAAAAACAAATTTTGGGACCGATAAGGATTTTGACGAGGTCTAAAAACAGGAAATTATTCTAATTATGAAATTAAGGCCGGTATCAGGACGTACCATTGTTTTTTATTAGGTAGATTACTAAAGAGTTAAGCTCCCCTTTGTACCCTTATCCTCCATATCCCGTCAAACTAAGTTTTTCGGACTTCATCTCGGGCCAATAAAGAAGATCCATTCTGTTCATCTTATAAGTCAGCCCTTAAGAATAGGCAGTGTACAAAAACTCAGCTTGATCCTAGGTTGCTAGGTATATGAACAAATTGTTTAAAGATATTGACGGTCTAGTTTTAACGATTTTCTAAAATAGACTATCGATATCGGATCAACTTGATTTCTTACGAACACGTTCTTGAGAGCCAAACATATGAGATGGATGGTTTAAATCTTCTCTGTGGGCTCGGAATGGAGCCAAAAATGTTGAATTTGGCGGGGTATGGAGGATAAAAGTATGAAGGTTAACTTAAGGGATGTGATTTTGGCACTCCAGTTTTAGCTAATGTCACTTTATTTTTAATTTTGTTTTTTCACATGATCAAGACACAAAGTGGAGTTCCAATAGCTAAAACTAGAATGTCAAAATCAATTTCCCTTAACTCATTATTAATCATGAAAAAGATCATTGTTTAGGTCCTAAAGTCATGTAGTGCGATCGATCCAACCATCTATTTATATAATAAACCATTCGAATTTTAATCCGAGTAATGAACGATTAAAATCAATAAAAATTCTGATTAAATATAAACCGTCCGTACCCAACTCAACGGTTGGATCGGCCTTTTGTATTTTGACACACCCTCAACTGCTGCGCGTGCAGGTGTGGGTGGGCAAATAAAACCCTTTCCGTCCGTAGACGTCTGTGCCGATTTCTCTACTCTGTCCAACTCCAAAATTTCTTAGATCTCCCAAAAAAAAATGCGTTAACAATGGAAAATCAATCTCGGCCAGCAACCGGCTACCCTGCGTCCGGCTACCCCCACCCGCCGCCACCCAATACTTACCCCAACTCCAACGCCGCCACCGCCGCAACCGCTTACCCTTACGTCGCCCCCCCGCCCCCTCACCCCACCTACTACTACCCCAACAACAACCCTCACTACCCCCAGCCCTACCCCGATCCCCGCGCCACCTTCGCCCGCCGCCTCTTCGCCGTCCTCATCGCCTCCTTCCTCATCGCCCTCACCGTCGCCCTCGCCCTCTGGCTCATCCTCCGCCCCCGCCTCCCCGACTTCCGCGTCGACTCGCTCGCCCTCTCCAACCTCAACCTCTCCTCCTCCTCCATCACCGCCAACTGGGCCATCAACTTCACCGTCGTCAACCCCAACAAGAAGATCACCTTCTACTACGACCAGGTCCAGGCCGCCGTCTACTACAACGACTTTTCCCTCTCCGAGACCACCGTGCCGCCTTTCGTCCAGCCCACGAGGAACCGGACGACGGTCAGGGCCACGTTCGCAGCCGCGGGGGCGTACGTGGACAAATCGGTGGTGGAGGGGATTAACGGGAGTCGTGGTAGCGTGAATTTTAACGTTAGGGTTTTGGCTAGGGTTAGGTTGAAGGCCGGGTGGTGGCGGGCCAGGCAGCGGTACTTGAGGGTTTATTGTGGAGATTTGGCTGTTGGGATGAACTCGTCGAGTAGCGCCAGAGGGACGCTGGTCAGTGGACCGAGGGAATGCAGGGTTGCTCTGTGAGGGCAAATTAGGTATTTTCTGTTATTTCTTTGAGCAATGTTTACAGTGATCACATTTGCTGACCGTATTTAGGTTATCCCGTGAGTTGTTATTCATGCAGGGTTGTCTTTATTTTTAGCCCATTGGTGGAATGGGCTCACCTGACATGGTTTTTATCCTGCTACTCATGTGGTATTCAAAACATGGTCAGCCAAATATACTCATGTGGTATTCAAAACATGGTCAGCCAAATATGGTCACCGCATTATTGTATTTCCTTCGACTTGCTCTAAAAATTACAAATAATACATTGTAGTATGTTCTTACAAATTGATTAGCCGGATTGAGGGTGGTTGTGTACTGTAACTGTTGATGCACTCAGGCTTAAGGTTCATGTATGCAGATTGGTTGACTACTGTACAGCTTTTTGTGGTTTCCATATGTTGTTTAAAGCGCAACATCATTCATTGTATCTCTGCCGGTTTGATATTTCTGAGGTTAAATTGTTTGTGTAGTCTATGCGGCTGCATTATCTTCAACCTGGAATGAGGGGGATATTATTGCAGTTAGTTTGTTGGATTTTTTCGTTGACTCGTGTAATGGAAACAGACCCCTTGGAAGTTAAGATAAAATTGATGTCAAGTTGGCAACAGAACCTTTGTGGTTGGTACATAGTTGAGAGTGATTTTCTTTGGATGTATGCGTTTTGTACAAAGAATGCCCGAATAGATGCCTTCTCGGCACACAGAGTCGGTTTAAGGAGTATATGACCAATGGAATGTTCGGTAAGAATGCCCTCCAACGAGCAACTTGGTCTCTTGGGCAAGGAAGTACCCTTTAATACACTACTCAGACAAGTCACCAATCGATAAAGCATGCACCTCCAAAGTGATTTTTGCATGTCACATCAACGAATCGCAGGAGTAGGTCCTGCGTTACGTTGATACTTAGTACAATGAGATATCCAAAAAGATAGTACTGATTGTTAACCGTGGTTTAGGTAGGGGGTAATGGTGTGTAACGCACCTTGGTTAAATAGGAGCAGCAACCAAAGGGGAAGGGGTCCAGAAATTTCTAGCCTTGTGAGCAATACACTCTCTCTCCTCTCTCCACTTTTAAAGCATACATTATTGGTACTCTCTTTCTTAGCTTGGTCGAGCTCAATCAACAAAGTCCCTTTGCTCCATTGCTAACTTAACCATCGGAGGACATTCCGATTAAATCGGCTTGCCTCTGACATGGTTCTTAGTTTTAACGGTAGGAAAGTCCAAGCTCTGTTAAAATCAAGTTTTATTCCCGTAAGTAAGTAGGGGCACAAAAAGCCAGCTCCTACGGGAGTCATAAGATCTTGTATCTTATAGCTTTGAAAGCAAAACCTTTTCTTTTCGCCTTGCTCTAAAAATGACAAAATATTGAAAAATAACACACAGTAGTAAGTTCTTACAAATTGATTGGCAGATTGAGAATTGGTGGTATGTCAACTACTGTACAGCTTTTTGTGATTTCCATATGTTGTTTTCGTGCGACATTGTTCTTTGCATCTCTGCCAGTTTGATATTTCTGATGTTAAATTGTTTATTTAGATTGTAGCCTATGCGGCTGCGTTTTCTCCAACCTGAAACAAGGAGGATAATACTGCATTTACTTTGTTAGCTTTTTATTGACTTATGTGATGGAAACAGACCCCTTAGAAGTTAGAAAAAACGAAAAGCGAATGCAACAGAATGGATCTATTTTGTGGTGGTTGCATGATTGAGAGTGATTCTGTTTGGATTTAAACAAGATTTGAATGGTGCTTTGGGCTTGTTTGCCGATGTTGGCAAACAGAGTGGGCATACGCGTGTTCGACATTGCACTAAGCCACTAACTGCTGGCATACTGGTCGTAGGCTCGTAGCATGGGTGATTGTATATCAACTTCTTAAGCGATACACAATGGGTTTGATGCCGGTGCCTTGTTTTTTCATGTGCCAGAAATTGTCGTGGAACTCATTGACGATGGTACTTTGACCTTATTTATTCGTTGTGAAGAAAAAATTTGATGTGGCTGCAAATGAACATTTTTTTTTTGGCTCAGCTGCAAACAAACATGTTGCTTACTAGGAAATCCACTTTTGACACTAACGATGTACGGCTATGTAGCACAAATATGAACACGGAAGGGGATATGAACATGGATACGGGGCACGACAATTCTCAAAAGCTGGGACACGACAAATTTCTTTTAATAACTTTTTTAGTTTGACAAATTAACATTGTATTTCATACTGTGTACGCATATTATACGTATATGTTTTATATTACACTTTTGGTTCAATGCTTTTGAATTTATAAATATTTTACTCCGGAAAAGATTATAAACTTTATAGAAATCACCCCGTTGTGTCCCCTTGTGTGTCTCCGGTGTGTTTTAGGCGTGTCCCACAACAAAAATATTAAAGTATAATGGGCAGGCCACATGGCATGTCACTGAAAGTGAAGCATATCTTTTCTTTGGGAACCATCTTTTTTGCTCAAAACAGATGTTTTGAAGTGTCACTTTTAAGCATATAGTGGCCATGTTGATGCTGAGCTTCGATTTGTACCTACGCTTTCCAAAAATATGAAAAAATCAACTGATTTTGGCACATAAGAAGGTGGAGGAAATTGAATCCAGGGCTACTGACTCTAGTATCACTATGGAGTCAGGTCTTGGGTCAAATGTTTTATGGGGGGGTAAACTGAGTAGGGTGGAACTGTGGAAGTGGAACCAAAATTAGTTATGTCTCAAAACGGATTTGTGTAGCCAATTCCAAATTGATTAGGATTGACCTCGTTTTATTCTCGTTCAAGAAGTCCGAATGGAGCTAGCAAGAAGTTGGTACAGAAATAGAGGTTATCTCGATGACAAATGCACATAGCTCAGAGGCCCAATTTTACATCTTCACCTGCAGTGCATTCTCACCAACAGGAGGTGATTTCTTGCAAGCCCTTTACTGGACGGGATTCCCTTTCCTTTTCCAACTTATTGAATCAAGGGACAAGAACTTACCGAAAATCCCAGAACCGCCTCATCTTTAACTTTAGGTGTTGTATTTTCTCTGTCTGAATTGCATACCATTACTCCTTTGAAAGGAGGAAGATCATGAATGTTTCATTTCAGGGAAGACGATCTCACTAGGGACTTGGTTAGGATCTTCTTTGATGAAAAACAGAGGAATGGTCAGTCTCCATTGGCTTGGACGAATGTTGTCTTATGTGCGTTGCTGATGTCTCATGTGTTTGTACTAATTGAACTTGAGTTGTACTCTTTGATTTGTTCATTCGTCACGCCCAATCGTATTGTTAACAGTTTTTATGTTCTGCACTGGTCTGAGCCCAGCAGAAAACCTAGTGTGGAAATAGACATGGTGTAAATGACCTCATTGCTCTTGAAGATGAAGAAGGGCAAACTGAAACTGAAGAAGAGGATAAAGCAGGAAGTGAACTTTTCCGCTTAGCTGAAGACGCTTCCATAATCCATTTTCTCGTGGTAGAATTTCTTTCAACAAATGAATAATCAGAGAGGCAACAACGGCACTTATGGCATGCTAACTGCTCGGAGAAAGCGTATACCACAACTGAGGAAGGTCGTACAAGTGGTATAAGAGATTGGAAATCTAATGAATGTTCGGATATGCTTCTTGAAACTGTCTCACCCTATCTCAATTAGTACTAAGGAGGATACACCGTTTACCTAAAATAGAGGTTATCGTACCCTTTTGGGTAACCAAGAATATGTGAGGAACTTGAATGCTAAACAGTCGTGTGGGACTGAGAGTGAAATGCAACGGTCGAGTGTATGCTATTACTCATCCAGATGCAGGTTTGTTCACTTTTTCGACGCAGCTCAAGTAAATTATCCAGGATGACAAGTATATATTGGTTGGTAAAGAATGAGTAAATGACGTACAGTCTCTTGCTCACTCAATTCCAATCAACCCTCGCTTTGAGTTTCCTCACCAATTTTTTTCTTTGTTTATGATCAGTTCAACCAAAGGTCTAACCGAAATTCAAACCCTTAATCATCGCGAGGTTAAAGGTTTTTTTTGTTTTTGTTTTTGTTTAATCGGTAAATGGAATGTTTTCCAGTATTGGTTCAGGCAGCTCATCAGAGTTTTATGTCTGATATCAATATGCATGCACCTCGTGCACTTGCTCTAGTGACGACAACAATACAGTCTGGCACGATCAAACATGGTGTACGCAAGGCTCAACATGGCGTATGCCTTGTTGAACCTGGTGTGTTCCCTTTGTTTGATCGTGTTAGACTGTACCCTTTGTTTGACTTTTAACTTGTGATGTTGTACACCCTATGAATGCGGCATACACCAGTCTGAACGTGTCATAATGCTTGGTCAGGTTTTAAAACATCATTGTATTACTTTGTAAGATCTCTACGCTTAATCTGAAACTTTCTAGACAATTTTAACTGCTTTCATCATCAAGGAGGCACCCAAACCATCGCTTAGGACTAACCAGAGGTCAAAACTGGGGTGTCTATATTCCATACATCCATGATTGCTTTGGTAGAATTTGACAACTTTCTGAGTGGTGTTTCCTGCTGTTGTCAATTTTGTGAAAGGAAAAGCTGATAGTGCACCTGGTTTCTGATTCTTGAATGAATACCAGGTTGGATTCTTTTCTTTCTTCCTGAATCCTTTTTTTCATCTGGGCTTTCCACCTTTGGAATATCCCACCAGTGAAGTGACTAATAATTCATTCTTTTTCCCTTTATTCTCTTCACTTTTCGGATTTTGTCTTCTCTTCTCACCATGACTGTTCGTTGAAGAGAAGCATCACAGTTGCTCTTAATGAAGAGATTGGGCCAGAAATAAATCAAGATTTCGAAGAAGATCTTGTTGCCAATTTGTGAGTGGATAATGGTTATTTTTGATGTACCTGTAACATAATCATTCAAAAAGAATAGAGGAATCTAAAAAGTTTCATTAAACCATGCAGGACCTTTTGAATATTCTTTTCTTAGCTTGTAAAATTATCTACAAAGGTGAGAAAAAAGAGAGATGGAAAAAGTATAGGAGGAATGTTAAGGACGCAATTTTAAAATATAACTCCGGACATGCGGACACAATTAGGCTCACCCTTGTAGTGAAAGTTGAAATGCTTCATTTTTTTACGATGATCCGATCTCTGCGACCGTTCAATGCACATGGGTGTACATGATGTATCTAACGGTTCCGGACGCAATCGTGTCCGGAGTTATATTTTAAAGTTGTGTGCGTAGAGGTTCGGAAAAAGGATTCCGTGAAAATAGTTGGATTCGAATCATGTGGTAGCAATTAATGGTGGGAATGGTATCTGTATCATCCAATTGAATGAGCGGGATGGTATCTATTTGACTCTCAGGTCCCACATGTATCACACAGATTTTGTTAGTTTATTTTTGATAACTTAGGTGTTCGGACCAGCTTACGTGCATTTCGATTAATTTTGTGAGGTTAATCTCACTGTTCACAATTGGGGGGACAAATTAAAGTCGGAGTAAAATTCTATGCAGTGAATTGGGCATACATACAATTAGCTGGTGAATTTAGTGTTAAAATTAAACACATACAAAGTATGTTGTTAATTGAGTTAGCATGAGATCCCTCACACCAGATTAATTTAGTCTAATTCAATTATCTTCACGTATGAAACCAAGTCCTAATCCCATACTAAGGGAAATTCTTTCCCAATGTATGACTTGAGCTTCATTCATTTTCTTATTATATACAGTGATCTAACTGTATATGTCCGTGTGTATATAGGAAAAATTATTCATTGCTCCTAGTTCTCGTCGACCACAAAATTCTGCGGGACTCGAGATTAGGTGTGTGGACCCCAGTGTAATATGTGGTGGGAAGAGACTTGCGACACTGAACAATCTCTCACTTGTACCGTTTAGTGTAGCTAACTTGTAAAAGACATGAAAACAAGAATCCAAAAGACAAGAGAATAGAAAGGAAGTCTGTTATAAAAAAGCATGATTGTCTAAATGTTTCCCTTCAAAGCCAAGGCATGAAAAATCAGAAATATGACTTTGTCTTGACCAAAATGTTTCTTTTCCCCCACATCCATCACCCCACCCACAACCACCAATTTTAATATATCTAAACGGAATTGATTTTCACGCTCTCCTTTTTACGATTAACACTCTCCTTTTTGTCTCTATCAACTTAAATTTACTGTCTTGCTCTTTATTCAATGCACTTTTTCACTCATTCAATGACAATTCTGCGAATACATGTGGATAAAAACAAAAAAAGAAAATGTAAATTAATTAAAAAGAAAATGTGAAAATCATTTTCCCTAACCAGTCTACACGAACCCCACCAGTAGCTTCAACTAACTAGTCTTGTCATCAAAATATTACTAATGTGTTTGGTGGGGCCATGAATGACATTGGAATGTGGAAGCTTTCCTAATCAATATCATCAAATATATTCACCTACTCACAATCATATTTCAAGTGTTTGTTGGCTGTCCATGAATTTGTTGTTGGTCTGTTGAGCGTCATATTGATTTTCTAAGACACTGTCCACATCCAACTTGGAATAGAAACATCATAGATAGTTGTTGGATCTTGCAAAGATCGAGTTTCCTGCGCGCGAATATATTAGCGCACTTGTTGCCTACTTCACGGAAAGGCATGTTTCAGTGGAGGAGACCCGAGATCTCTTGATGAGAGGCGATCTATACTGTTTCACATCTGTTGCGTACTTGTTTATGTAATTTGATGTGTGATTGCAGGTACTTGCTCGAAGAGCTTCGCATCAGTGAAGATTATTAACGTGGATTCCGATCTCCGAGAGGTGTACAAGTGCGCGGACCTACCAGCTAAAGGCTCTATCAGTCGTTAGGATTTCGCTTTAATTAGTGTGTTACGTCCTATTTCGTATATAATCTAGTTTAATCGCTCTATCAATTTGACTTGATTAATTAACGTTTGTCTTTGGATTTTTATTAATTACGTGATGATGATTAAATGAGAGAAAACTGAAACTTCTACTCATGCACGTGAATTACAATTCAGTTCAACAAAGCACCTTAAACTACTAATTAACAAACATCACCTGCTATATATTTTAATACATAGATTTATTAAAACACATCTACTAGAAAAGGGTTGGTGGGGGGCGACCGTGGGTGACCCCATTAAGGAGTAGTTTTTTTCAATTGTTTGTTTTTTGAATCCAGTGTCAAGCCAGCATGCGTATCTCGATTTATCTCGGGATTCGAAAGATAACGATTAGTCACATATCGAGTGGCTCTACAAGAATTAATAGCACCTGAAAGCAATGGCGTATAGCATGGAATGAAGACCTCTGGGAGCACTACAGAAACTCTGCCTTTAAAAATAAAAAAAAAATCTGTAACAAAATGATACGACGATATATACGAGCTTTCTTCGCTAAAAAATACTACAAAAACCAAAATGGTGGGGGACTCGGATCCTTTGTCCAATTGGGCATGTCTGAGTCCACTGTCTGACTCCTATACGATGTCGTTTTGGGTGTTGAAATGGCCGGCAAGATAGAAACTTTCTCTCCATTTGGTACTATATATGGTTCTCTTTGAACTCTTCAACGAGAGCCCTAAGTTATATATGAAGTTTGATCATTATAACCCCTTATTTTTTTTGATCGGCATCATTAATATTACCCGTTACTCAGTGATTTTATTATAGAGAAACTAATATATGCTGGTCACTAATAACTAATAAGTAATATATCATCTAGACTTAATTAAATTGCAAGTCATCTCGAGTACTAAACTTAAGCAAATTAAAGCAACTATCCTTAATTCCTTCCTAGTTTTGCAATGATTAGGTTTTCTTACTTTAACATACATTGCAATCACAGCAAAGTGCAGAGATGATTGTAACTTGTAAGATACAAATGTGTTCCCCCTACTCCTAAACAATGGGTTGCAGACACAAATTTTAATATTTTGTTCATGCCTATGATCAGTGCAATATATATATAATGGTAAAACAAAAAAGGCTAAGAGTATCAAAACGCACACAAGTTACTGAGAAATTAATTTCGAGCAATTGAACATTACAAGGTGTTGAGGGAGGAACAATCTGCAGCCAAGCTACTATATGAATTAATCTGACTGTATAATCCAAATCTCCGGGGGAGTTAACGCGGTTATATCAATCACAGCCCTCCACGTACTGCAGGATACTCACTCGGTGGAGAATCGAACTCATGGCCTTAAGAAGCACTCCCACAGCCTAAATATCTTCCCGAACCACTAGGACAACCCTTAATTAAATGTGTTGGATATAATAAGTTGAGAGAAATAGATAAATTGACGAAAAACTTGTTGAAAATCATCCCCTTGGGAGAACTCAAATGAAACAAAAGCCATGGTTGGGGTACACGCGCCAGTTCACTCATGTCTACTTATTAAGCTAATTAAACTAATCTTTTGCACCTTTAACCATTTTATTTGGTGGTGGCAGCGCTCAACACCCATATTCACTACACATTTTTGTGGGACAAAGTATTAAGTGTATTTTCGGTAACGGGGTTAACGGTGGATATTAAGTGTATGGACTTCACAAAAATACGTTGTGAATAAAAATATTAGAGCATTACGGGGCAGCGCTCTAAAATCATTGAATAATTAGTCGACACGTTCATGGGATGAAGAAAAGTTCAGAAATAACACATGCCAATTCAAGAAAGTTTTGCAGTAACCTCCATGTGGGCAAGTCACATGCATGAATGTGACAAGATAAATTAATTACACCCAATTAATGACTTAATCTGTACATATACGCTCTGAACCCATCTCATATGCTCGACTGAATTAAGTGGTTGAAAGTAATTAAGCCAGTTCGGTTCGATTCGGTTCGTAAAAGTTCATTAATCTTTAGAAAAAAAAATTGAATTCAAGTTTGAGCTCGATTATTTTTAATTTATCGTTATACTGTTTATTTTAAGTTTACAAGCATAATCGAGTCTCGAACAATTGACGAGCAGCTCAACGTTTATTTACATACATACTAATAGCCCTTTACCACCGGCCTGAATACTCCTTCCCTCTGCCCCCTCTCTTATAATAACACTATCCTCTATGTGACCCTCCCCATCTGAAACACAAACACACACAAAATCGCTCATCCTCCCTTCCAACTAAAATATATCTTCTCTCTCTCTCTCCACCACCCCACCTCCGTAACAATGACGGCCAAGGACTGCGGTCACCACCACGACCACCGGAAAACCCTCTACCGCAACATCGTCGCCGCTCTCGTTGCCCTCGTACTCCTCGTCCTACTCACCATCCTCCTCATCTTCCTCATCCTCCGCCCAACAAAACCAAAGTTCATCCTCATCGACGCCACCGTCTACGCCTTCAACGTCTCCGCCCCCAACTTCCTCACCACCACCCTCCAGGTCAGTGACAATGACGGAATGGCTTATGGTGGCCAAGGCCGCACCCAATTCCAAAATCTCGATAATTATCTAGTACTGCTTCTTTTAAAAACAAAAAAACAAAAAACTTTACATGATGACACCCATTTTATTAGTTGTTTTTTGTTCAATAATTAGATCACCTAGATATAGTGTTTTGATTTTGACATTGAAATGTTTTAGATTACTGAATCTTGAAATTTCCAAATTGCGGCCCCTCCCGTATGAAATCGTGGTTCCGTTCCTGCAGGTCACCCTCTCCTCCCGGAACCCGAACGACCACGTCGGAATCTTCTACGACAGGGTCGACGTCTACGCCACGTACCGCGGCCAGCAGATCACCATCCCCACCATGCTGCCGCCAACCTACCAGGGACACAAGGACGTCGACGTCTGGTCACCGTTCATCTACGGCAACGCGGTGCCGGTGGCGCCGTACGTGGCGGCGGCGCTGGGGGAGGACCAGGTGACCGGGAGGGTGCTGGTGAATGTGAAGGTGGACGGGAGGGTGAGGTGGAAGGTGGGGACGTGGGTGTCCGGGAGGTACCACTTGTACGTCAACTGTCCGGCTTATATCGTGTTCGGCGGCGACAGGGGGAACAGCGGTGGCGGGATTGCTGTTGGATCGGGTGTTAAGTTCCAGTTGGTGCAGAGTTGCCATGTTGATGTTTGAGCCTAGTACGTAATCGAGGAGTACTTAGCAATATAGTTCTCGAAAATTTGTTCAGTAGTCTCGGGTCACTGCCACGTAATGTCTCTAACGTAATTTTCACCGATCAATTTTGTGAGGCCGGCTCGAATGTATTTTTTTTTTTTTTTTTGATCTGCGGTTCGAATGTATGAACCCAGCAATAATTTGTGTTAGAAAAGGACGGTGAAGCACTACTTTTCATTTTGACTTGCAAAAGGGAAGAAAGACAGGTTGAATTTATGTATATTTTCGTTTGATTAAGGGGAAAAGAAAATTGATTAATTCGATCGTTTTCTACTGGTATTTGATTACTGTTTTTTGTTTCCATTAATTTGCTTCTTTTGCGCAGTTGGTTTATCCATCATTGATCAATCTTTGTTGTGGTCACGGATCGATCCTCTGTGAATGATATATCTACTCTTTTTCCGGTGCTTTTTACAATGGACGATGTAATCATGCAAGGGCAGAGGTACATGAAAGGGGAGTAGCACGTACCACCCGGACCTCAAAATTAAAAAGTTAGTTTACAAGAGAAGTCGATTAAAAACTTGTCAATTATCAGTATCAGAATAATTCGATCTTTTACTTAGACAAGTGATGAAAAAATGTCAAATTGAAAAACAAAAAGGAGTTTGGGATCATAAAAATAGTATCTCAATAATAACAATATAGTCTCTCAATAAAGAGTTTGATTCTACGATTGACATTTCTCTTTATATTTCAAGAAACCTGCACATGCACGGAATAGTAGATGACTCCCATCAAACAGCATCATTCTCAATTTAAATCCTAACTCCCCCACCGAATGCAATAGGAGAGAAACTTATTCACAGCTTCGCACGATCTCGAACGTTCGTTTTGATTTTGGACGGTCCGGATTTAAATGAAACTTTTTCGGTAAAAAGTTAAAACTTTTCTCCAAAAAAGTTTTACTCCCATTAACATCCGGACCATCTAAAAACGATCGAGATTGGTTCCGTAAACAACTATTCACGGATCCGACGTTAAAAAGATTTTCTCATGCAATAGTGTAGGCAATTATGTGGTTACCCCTTCGCTGTACATAGAACTTTCTGTGGCTCTACGTAGAATTTCGTGTACTTGAACACTTGAGAATTGGAAAAGCGCAAATCGGTGTCCCCCGGGACACTCCTTCAACTATGGGTGAGGAGATAAATTTTGAAAGTTCATATTTGAATGGAGTTTCATGATCATTAAACACCTTCAAAAGTTACCCATGTGGTGTAGTCAAGTGTTTGTCATTCATAAAGTCGCACATTCGAATTTTTACAGAGTCTAAAAATTCTAAACGATGGGCTCCGCTACTGGAGGGTTTGTCCGATCGTAAATTTTAAGGGCTTCAAGATTAGTCGAGGTACGCGCAAACTGCCCCGAACATCGAGTTATCAAGGGGGAAAAAAACACATTTAGACAAGGACGGAACCAAGATTTTACCCTAACAGTAGTGAAATGTATACTAAAAAAATAAAAAAAAATGCATTACGATATTAATAGTCATCGGCTCTAGAAAAAATAAAAATAACATAACAAAAACTAAACTAAATGATGTTTGTCATTTACACATGGAGTACAAAAAAAGACTAATTTTAATTTTGGGCATCGATAATGGCATAATAATTAAATTCCCTTAATTTTTTTAGGTTAAGTTGTTTTAGGGTTAGAGTGTGGAATTTTTTTTCTTAATAACATATCATCATTTATATTATTTTACTTTGGCCTATTAAATTTAGTTTTGGAATATTTTTTTGGGTCTCCTTTCATGAAAAAAAGAAGAAGAAGATTTATGACTAGTATATAATAAAAAAATAAGGAAAAAAACTAGCAGTGACGAGACTATATAAGTTGGGAATTAAAAAAAATTTGTCACATATAATAATTGCATTTTCTAAAATTCTTGTCATGGCGGTCACCGTCATTAGACCTCCTTGGTTCCATTCTTGGTTAGTATGTCAGCTGGCGCAAGTCATTATATATAGGTCATACATTATAATAATGTAATATTATAATGTGGGTCCAATGCTCATTCTCTCACCAAAAGCGCAATCAGAAACTCTTAACCAAAACTTTCTCTTAAATCAAGTCTCGTAAAATACTAATTTCCACAACAACAACAAAAAAAGAAAACATTTACTGGCTTTTCCAATCTAAATGGACGAACCTTCAATAATCAAACAAACAAATTAATGAAGTGCGGAGTCTTCCAATATTGGATTTGAGCAAAAAAATTCCACACACAATCCTTCTCAAATACGACGTGCAATTGTGACATTTCGTTTGTTTGTTTTAGCAGACTTTCAGTGAAGACTCCTACGGTCAGCTTCAATAGCGACGCATGAGGCCATTGTTTACAACAGCTGGTAAAGTGGGGATTAACAGTTGGTAAAGTGGGGACCTAGATATTAATTCAGTAGTGGGAAATGAATTTCATTCAGTCCTTCTGAATGAAACCAAAAAGAAAGACCAAGACTTACACATACGTGCAAGATAATTCCCAGGTCATTAGGGCGGTGTTCATTTTTTAAAAAAGTACCACGTATTTTTTTTTCAAACGAATGTAATTTTAAACTCAAATATAATGAAAATGAAAAATATTTTTTCAATTTTTTTTGCACCATTTAAAAGATCTTAATGAGATCTATCAAATAAGATGCATATTGATAGGAAAATTATTTGCATAAAAACACATGATTTTTAAGCTTAAAATTACCTTCTTTTTCAAAAAAATTATTTTTCTACAAAAGTGGAACGGCCCCTAATTTGGTCGGTGTCCCCGGGACACTCTTTCAACTAGTGTAACTAATGAGGTGACTTTAATTTTAGAAGAAGTTTCAATGAAGGTAGTAATTAATTGACTAGAGTTTACCTTCAAAAGTCGTGTTCTTTTACAACTACTAGTAGTTGTTACGGAAACAAATTGGACGAGTCTGTCCGGTTTGAATTTTAATGGAGGTTTTATAAAATAATAAGTACCGTAGGGAAATAGATAAAGAAATATATTATAAGTAATAATTGAAGATGGTTCTAGAAACACGAAGCGAACGTAGTCTTCTAGCTTACATACCTAAGCTATCCGTTTTGAACTGTCATTTTTTTATTTTTATACACGATGTAGTAATTTATTTCCTTTTTTCTGATGCCATTTTTTGCTTCAGCCAATTTTTTTTTTTTTTGCCACACTTTATATATCAGTGGGGATTAGGGAGAGTCCGTAAGTTAGTCTTGAGGAGATTCAAAGGCAATCCATAGTCTTAGATCCACAAATGATCACGACGGGACTTGAACCCTGACCTCCCACAAGGAAGGACCTAGAAATACCATTGAGCTACGAGCCCTTCGGCGCTTCAGCCCTTTGTCTTACCATTTTCTCTCAATAATGGCAACAAGAAAGGTTGTGCCATTTGTGCCACGTCATCAAACCCAATAACCAATTTCCTTCTACAACCGCGAGATCGTAGTAGGTTTCCGGAGCCGCCGATCTTTGCCATTGCTGGCCGAAGCGGCCATTACAGGGGAGGAGAAATTCAAGAGGAACCCCATTTTTTGGGGGTCTCCTATGCTTCTTCTAGTGATCTCACATCTGGTAGAGAATGTTAGTTGATGAAAATTAGTTGAAAAGGATTACAAAGGAACTTTGCACAAAAGAAAAAGGACTTGCAAAAATGTAGTCCAATTCCTTGCCAAAAACAACATAAGAAGATGAATGCATTTTTTCCAAAAGGAATCGTAGCATTTTTCGTCGCTCACTCTTTGAAAAAGATGAATCAAGCAAAATATTTCGTCGAATAAGTTGGGATCCAAACACAGACTTCAATTCTGAGGCACAAAATCGACGTGTTTCTTTTGGGTCACCTACTTCTACTCTCACCCACGTGGGAACATGTAATTATTGTTAGGTTTTAGGTGCACCCGGAATTATTGGTACCCAATTGAAAGCCCAAAGTTAGTACAAAAAAAAACTGTTCTTTTTCCACTTACCTGCCATGCCTTACACGCAGCTTCCGCAAAAGATAGCATGATGCAAGTGACACTCCCACGGTTTCTTCCTAGGTTTCTTTGTGTTCTCAATCCTCACATTGCGCTTATGCTCTCGTATGTCAGTCTTGCAAATTTTTAATAATTTAAGAAGTGTGTAAAAATGTTTTTATGCTCGTGCACCCGCTCCCGTACAAGCACGTGAATTATGTGACTTAGATTCCAACTATGTTGAGACCCGTACCATTACCCAAGAAAAATCATGTGCGGAAGCTATGACCAAAGAGAAAAAACAAAATCATCCAACAAAACAAACGCTTGATCCTAACGAGTGGTATTAGAGTCAAATGTCCAGAGTTTAACTATCCTGGATAGCACGTTGCTTGTGGGCAAGTGCTGGAGAGGGGGATTGTTGGGCGGTCCTTTCCTGAGAATTATGGAATTCTAAAGGAGGAAAATCTACTTCAATCCATGGAGAAGATGAGGTGAACATATAAAGTGTAATAGTTTTGTCCTCTTTTCCGCTAAGGGTGAAATTATTGGAAAGTACTGTTCTAGTAGGTAGTAGTATTATTAATCTGTTGTAATAAATGCTAGCAGGAAAGGAAAAGTAAAGTTGTATGTGTAATAAATGTGTGTAGAAGACTTTGGCATATAAGTCTGTAACGAATATAATTGGTGGTAAACCAATTATATGTTTATATTGTTGGTGTAGGTAATCAGTGATGTAAGCGTTCCCTCCTTACGCTTATAAAAGGAGAGTTCTCTCCATTGTAAAGGGCAGAGGAGTTCAAGTCAGTTCAAGTAAGAAAATCAGTGTCTTTCTAAAATATCCTGTGTTTTATATTCACGCTCTTTGATCCTAACTTACTTAGTGTTTATACCTACTTCGTGTTTGTAAATTTGGTATCAGAGGCCAGGGGGCCAAGTCTCAATTGACCCGTTGGCACTTGGGCACAATAATGGTACGAGGAAATAAAATTGCGCCTTCATTAACACCTGTGAATTTCGGTGAGATGATAAGCTTTTGCTCCTAACATAAACATCAGCCTAAGGCAACCACAGAGTTGTGTTAAATTTTCCCTTGAAATACAAATTGCAACCCTTGTTTTAATCAACTCCCCAATTCATTCCAATCCGAAGCAATAATATTAAAAACCCGATGATCTAAAAATATTGAAAACCTGAAACAATGATATTACAAAAATATCAGCTAATAGGATCTACTGGAACATAACATCACAATAGTACAGTTGGGTCCCCTGTTTGCAGATGTTCTAGGGCAGGGCTGCAGCTGCTGCAGATAGAAGATGCATCCCTTGCATTTACAGGAAACCATCAAAACATCAACCACCACGAAAGAAATAATCAAAGTGAGAAAATTGATTGGATTAACCAAAGATAAGATGACTAGAGACTATTTATAGTTGGCCTAAAAAGGGAACGGAAAGTGACCTCAAGCGTTTAGTTGGATGGAATGAAATGTAAATCGAAATGGAATGGAATTGGAGGAATTGAGACTGGAATAATCATTCCCATTCCCATGTTTTATTGTGGCTAGAAATCAATAGCAAGAATAAACTTCGCATTCCAATTCCTATGTTTGGTATGCAAGAATCACATCTGAATGGAATGAAATTTAGAGTGGCATTAAACAAATTTTGGAATGGCATTAGTAATTATGTGAGTGACATTAACAATCCAAATAGGGATGATGGAATGAAATTGTAATTCTCTACCTTTCAAACGGAATAGCTATTCCTTTACATTTGGAATGGCTATTCCTTCAATTTTTAGTGAATCAAACATCCGAGTAGACATTCCATAGGAATAATAACCATTCCATTCCATTCCATTCCACTTCTCATTCCATCAAACCAAACCTTGCCTAAGAGTACCAGACAGCTACAGACAATAGACAGGGATTTACTGTTCCTTCACCCTCTTCCGTGCTAGAAAGCGTTCTTTAGCGGCGGCAACTGAATCTTCATTTCTCTTATGGTGGTGATCACGTCTTGGTTGGTCTGCCAATGGTTGTTCACCAACAGCTTGTGCGGAAGCATCAGGAATTGGTTTTGCCTCTATGGGCTCAGATCTCTCCTCGGAAATCCTAGAAGCAGGTTTTGCCTCTATGGGCTCAAATCTCTCCTCGGCAACCCTAGAAGCCTCATCCCGATGCCCCTTGCTCAGCTCCTTAGACTCCAAGGACGATTTAGTCAATTGAGGTCTTTCTTCTGATGTACCAACACCTGCTTCTTTTTGCCGCTTCCCGGATTTCCTTGTCTCAGCCTCTTGGGCACCAAATGCAACATTCTTTGATAGGTTGAAGTAAAAGTCAGTGATGTCTTTCTTCTTGGTAACCTTCCAGCAGAAATAGAAAGACAAATAGATCATCAATGAACAATGATCCCACAAAACAAAGACGATGAAGTAAGTTTATTGATTTTCTAACATCTGCTAATAATAACCAGATAAGTATATCATACCAAGGGAACAAAAAAACAAGGCAAACAAGAGTAAGAAATCGGGCTAATATAAAGATTCAACAAATTTGGGAACCAGTGAGGAAAATTCCAATGAACCTATCCACAAGTTTGAAAGGACACTGAAAAAGATGAACAAGCGCACGTAAGAAACACCATTTTTTTTATCGGCACGTAAGAAACGCCATTCCCTGGTACTGCACCTCTTCAGTCAATGTTGCTTGGAATGCTGGAGTGAATACAGACACATTGAATAGACACATCAAAGAGAGTCGCACTCTAAGTGATATAGTGTTTGACAGTATCTTCACCAAAAAGTGCTCATGCAACATGATCTACAGAAGCATTACAAAATGCCCAGGCAACTCTCTTTGGGGACAGCAATCCTATTCTCCAAAGCAAGACTAAACCAAACTGTTTTATCCTCCCAAAACATACCAAGAATGGATTTTGCTTAGGAAAAAGTAAAGGAGAATGCATGCAAGAGTTGTTTCCAAAGACGATTTGCACCACCATTCCACTAGAACAATGGGAAATCAATGAGTACAGAGAAATAAAAAACAACCAAACTTCTATTTCCTCTTACAGTTCACATGGAAGGAACTCTCCCTCTCTCTTCTTCGATTCATGCTCTTAACTTAATTTCCTCCTTTGTATTGTGTTCTAGGAACAATATTGCAAGGATGTGACACAGTAAGCAACGGCGTCTTGTTAACATTTCAAAAAGAAAGCCCTATTGTACTAATTTTATATTTTTTCTGCCAATCAAAAAAAAAAAAAAAACATTCAAAAAGAAAGAGTTCTATAGCATCCTCTAATATTTTTCATAATCTTTAGGGGATAAGAAAAAGACTAGTTGCAACCCACAAAAATTGGGAACTACATATGCCTTGCAATTTGCACAGAAAAGGTAACCAGAACAGGTGAATACAAGACAGAAAAAATCAGCATGCTGATCTAGCAACACATATTAAAATAAGGGATACAAAACCCCCAGGGGTTGACGCAGTAGTAGTCATTTGGCAATAGGGGTCTCAGAAGCCTTTGGTCTAGGGTTTGTCTCTCATCACATGCTATTAATTCATGTGTTGGGGCAGTCAATTCGGGGCTTTGCCTTCGCTTTAATTTGGCCTTATGCTAGTGGATGTTGGGTCCCCGACTCCCCGGATCAGTCAGTCCATTGGGCCAAACATCGAGTTATCCAAGATAAAAGTATGATCCAAAGTCCATTATAATTTCCACGATGAAACAAAAAAAAAATCCCACCCACTCATGCATTTAAAGGCTGGCTGTGGAGGGGCTGGAAAGAGGAAAAGAAAAAAAAATATTGCAGTTAAATACAATTATGGAAACATGAAGAACATTTTGTATTAAATCCATCTTTACCAAATCCATATGTTGATAAGGTTTGAACAAATTCAGATAACTGTTTACTGTGACTTATAGATGAGAAAAAGGAAGATTATTGCGTCCATTGAAGTTAGCACAAGGCAGTGGCACAACACCAGGTACAACTGGATTTTATAATTTATCTAACAAGCTAACTTAAAAGAGCTGTACAAAATAAACCATACTAGTGTTTAGCCAAATCTTGTTACATCCAGTAAAATCTACCAATTCCTATTTACCCACCAGTGAACCAATAGTTACATGACCTGTCCGTCCTGAATTCATCAGCAGAACTCCTCTGATGTTATTCGAATGTTTTAATGTGATAAACCAACCGGGTATACAACTCTTTAGCGATGTATTGGCCAACAAGTTTTTCTCTGGATCCTGCTACATCCAGTAAGATGCAACCATTCCTATTTATCTACCCAGTGAACCAAACAATTATTCTTTTCTACTACTAAATTATCACACTAACATGATCACTAAGACTATGTCTAAAATTATATGTGAACCATAAGCAATGGAAAAATATTCCAGGTAGGTTTCTTTACTGGACAATCAGAAAATATAACTGCATGTAATATCGTAGGAAGACCAAACATAAAGCAAACATACATCCTCGTTTTCTTCTCGGAGTTGACGCAGACGTTCTTCCTCCAGCCACATAGCCTGCTCAGCAAGTTTCTTTTTGTAAGCACTGGTAACAAATTTGTCCTTGTCTGCAAAGAGGTGGTCATCTTTGTCTCTCTCTTTAGCAAGTTTTCTCTCGTACACTATCTCTTGCTCTCGTTCCCGTTGTTTGGCTTTGTCAATCAGTGCTTGAATATACTTAGGCTGCACAAGAAAATAAAGAGTGGTTAACAAATAGAAGAAGACCTTAAAGCTTGCTTCTTTTCCCCACATGCATGCAAGCAACATACAATCACAGAAACACACAAGAGAGATCAAAAGGAAAAATCTAACATCAGTAAGTAAATTTAACAAACTGATGATATCCTTCATGTTTAAGAGAATTAACAGCACATTTAAAAACTTGATTTAGCCAAGATTATTGGACAGACAATAAACTAGCAAGGAACTCAATCTGTATCAAACCACAGTTCAAGACAGAAAATAGGCAGATTCAAATGTCTATGAAATTTGAATAGAAAATACATAAACATATAGTTCCTCCTTCAACCTACTACAACAAGTTGCACCAAAGAAAAGAGAAAGAACTAATAAAAATATTAGCAAATATTAAGTCAAGAAGCAATGTGTCATAAGGTGATAAGTATATGTTGTATGACAAAATCCCATGAATATGATTGGCACGTTTCAAAACAATGGACATTCTGCCAGTTTTCTCACTTGCAGCAGAAAGTAGAAGCTTGTTTCTGGATCCATTCAAACTGGTCCAAAGTCAACACTTCTTAAATATTGTCGGGCTTTGGTATATAGATAACAACCAGAAAAAAGGTCTACCACGGCATTCTGCTATTACGTGACAGCTACAAACTTTCCATCTTGAGTAGGTTATACTCTAATGAAATAGCTTTTCAGTCAGAAGATGCTTTAAAAATGTTTCCAATGTCCAACAAAAGAATCATATTGCTACAAATTTTTATCAGGTCTGTCATTGAAGAGGTACAAAAGAGATTTCCAGGAACTTCCATTGTCTTACATTACATAAAACTCTTTTCATAACTGAACAAACTCTAACTTACTGCGTTGCCAACGCAATAACGATTCAAAAGGTCACCTTTCCAATTGAGTTACAGTAGTAAATGATATAACATCTATGACTAACTTAAAATGAAGAAGTGTGTAAAATGCACTGAATCAGAGTATTAAGTTCGGCATACTTATAAAAGTAATAGTGGTCTTATTCTTAAAAAACAGTGTCCAACAGATTGTGATCTGAATAATACACCAAAATATTCAGTCAATTCTAAAAGTACAAATGTGGTTATGCTTTCTGAAAAGTGTTGTAAGAAGCAAAAGACCTAAGATACCTTTCTCTCCTGCCGATCATGAGCCAAAGGACGAGCCACTTTCTGTTTCATGTCCTCATATACTCCATCATAATCAAATACAGAGGGATCCTCTTCCAAGGCTTTCTTATGCTGCTCCTCAATCTTGTGAAGGGAAGAAAGCAAATATTATACAGGAAACAGAAAATGAAATCAGTTGTAAAATTGATATCCATTTGTGTAAAACTCACATCCTTGAGAGCCTTGTTCTTGCTCGCCTGGCGAGAAATCTCTCTCTCAACATCATCGTCATCCTCATCATGGAAACCAAGAGGAGTTGGGAGCGGAGGTCTTCCTGGCTCCTTCTTTTGCTGGGATGACTGAACCCTAAGTTGCAAGCCATACTTCTTCATTTTACTTCTACTACTCTGAAGTTACAAAATAAGAAACCAGAATATCATTACAATGCAGAACTGCATTAAATCAGCAGAATGATCAATGATATCTTGGTGCACCACATTAAGATCA
Organism: Rhododendron kiyosumense; assembly: GCA_019656275.1. Lineage (NCBI taxonomy): Eukaryota > Viridiplantae > Streptophyta > Magnoliopsida > Ericales > Ericaceae > Rhododendron > Rhododendron kiyosumense. Next base: position 220,416 of record BPLS01000274.1, on the reverse strand, counting down.
ACTAGCTAGACAGGTGGGATTGAGCATGTAACGACCCATGCCAATTGACCAACTAACCTTAGCCTAACCAAGTGGCTCAAAAGGTTAACCTCAGGTTATACAGTAGCTGCTCACAAAGCCTTATATACCGTTCCAACGTTTTCCAAATTTTCCAATGTGGGACTTTGTTTTGGGGTCTCACAATCTTCCCACCTTATGATGCAACGTCCTCTGCATTAGCCCAGTAACCTTCCCCTGGTGGTCATGGTGTGACACTTACACGTCATCAGGCTTGTACCAAATCCTAAAGGTGCCCCCCCTGTAGACTAGAGTTGTGCTATGATACCAAATGTAACGACCTACACCAACTGGCCTGCTAACCTTAGCTTAACCACGTGGCTCAAAAAGTTAACCTCAAGTTATTCAGTAGTTGCTCGTGAAGCCTTATATACCATTTTACATTTTCCAAATTTCCCGACGTGGGACTTAGTTTTGGGGTCTCACAGAGCAACAGTACAAGGCAGAAGAATTAAACTCCCCAGCACATGGGTCACAAACGCAAAAGCCAATTGAAGCCTTATTCGAATTGGATATCGAGTATTGTATCCTCAAAAGAGGGGGTGGCCCAAGAATATCCAGGGTTAATTTCATATCACAATAGGAATTCAGCACGGACAAGAGCATTTGAACAAAACTAACGTTTTTACAGGAGTACTACACATGAAAATAAAAACTCACTCACTTTATAAGCCGGGGGAAAAAAAACTGAAATTCCTGGTCAAGCAAGCTGAACTAAAAACTGTACAGCCAATACCAAGTACCAACAGATAGAGATTTTTCGTCCAAACAAACCAATAGTTGTTTCGTTTACTGAATTCTTGTTCCATTGTTTATGTAGAGGTATTGTTCTACATAATAAAACTAATTATATCCATCTGTGATGATTGTACCAAGAGCAATATAGTCGAAGGATACATCAAACTAGTTTTCAGTTGACTTCCTACAACATAAAAGACTCTATCTTCTTGTCAAGAATGTAAAAGACTCTATCTTCTTGTTAATTTCCATTATTTTTGGGACTGAAAATTGTAGTTCTGTGGTTATAATATCTTGAAACAAATTCATGATCGCTGCTTTGGTACTTCCAGTGCAAGGCCAATATTAGACAAGGCATCTAAGTACACAAACTTCATTGTTCGTGACTATCATCTAACAAGTGTTACCTGAGCATCAATTTCCCTTTTCTCCAACAGCTAACTTACCAGTTCAAAGTGGAGGAGATGACATGGGACCATATGACTAAATCAAGTGAAACTCGGAGTGGTGAGGGATCTATGTATCCAAAAGCATAAGGCTTCGCAACTATACATGGACTTGGATTTCAAACCGACATGGCTTACAAACAATACCATAGTTTTCTATAGGTACATACCTGGTATCAGTCAGATACCGGTTACCCTTCCTGATTTAGCGCTGCAAACATTACATATAATTACAAATAGAAAATTTTCCCCATACCATCCAATTCATAATAACATAAACTTTGATTAGACAACGAAATATCACATAAACAACAACAGTAGGACTATGCTCTGAGTTTTGACATCCATAGCCGAAATCAAACAATTTGTAGGCACTCAGCAAATTATTTTCCGGTTCTGGCCGAAAGAAGAGAAAAATCAGTCTTTACTCAAGCTCATAATTCTTTTTACCCATTGCCTATCTCAAACCAGGTTCTAAAAACCTTAGGGCTCCGTATCTCGACTCGTAAATAAATAAATATAATTTGTCATGTGAATCTAGTAGCATACGTATCAAGAAACCATAGTTAGTGCATTGAAATAGAAGAAAAATAGAATTTGCAACAAAGGGCTTTGTGCTGTAGGGTCGAGAGACTTACTGTTGTCGGTGGAAGGTCGCCGGAGCCGAGAGACACAGAGAGCGTTCACGGCGAGAGGCGCATAAGTGGAATATAAATAAGGTGAACGATAGTGCACTCGGAAATCGAGCCCTGCGGAAAACCCTGGACCTGGTATTGATTTGCTTCTCTCTCTCTCTCTCTCTCTCTCTCTCTCTCTCTCTCTCTTCTGGTCTTCTTCTTCCTCCGTTCTCTGCTTTCTCTCTTCCAAATTTCTTAATTCGCCCCCTATCTATCAATTGTACTTATGTAGTCCCTCAACTATTCAATTGATTTCGATTGTAGTCCAGACGCAGTTAACAATCCGTTACCCGTTTGAACTTAAAAATAATCAGTCCGGTTCCCGCGAGGGATCCCGAACGGGTTTACCGTGCAGGACTCACATTTTCCGACCGAATCGCGACGATCCGAGCCGTTCAGTAAAAAAACTACTCTGATCAAGCCCTTCCCGAGCATTTTTTTTAGTGATTTCTAGCAGGTACCCTAAGAATCACGTTCTGATCACTTTGAGCGGCTCGGATCATCGCAATTCAGTCTGGAAAGGGGAGTCCCGCACGGTAAGCCCGTGCGGGATCCCTGATTGGATCCTAGTTGTAAAAATAATTATCCATATTGGAGCTCCATTTCAAAAGAAATTCGTACAATAAGATGATATAGTAATAAATAATAGGCATGTTTCTAAGGTTTTTAAATCAACTATACTTAAAAAATATGGTTCGATATATATCTTTTAGCTCAGTATGTTTTTGCTATCATTTACATGCGAGATATACAATATAGATGTCGATACACATCTATATATTTTCTAAAATGATATCAGAAAAATATTTAAGCCGCCAATGATATTATTTGACTCCATTTTGTAGGGCTTATTGAAAAAGACCATCTATCCAAAAGTATAGTTATCAGATATCAATATCTATATAAGTGTAAGAAGTATTTTTTAAAGTTTAATTTGTTTAGAGACTTATTTTTTCTATGTAAATGATATTTCAACTTAACGCTGCCTTAGATTCATATTGAAATCATTATAAAAATCCATATAAATATTTTGTTCTGCGTGGTTTTCATCCAAAAAATTACAGTAACCGATTATGAACATCAGTAATTGGACTACGTGACTATACACCAGTTTCAATTCATAATTTAGGGGACAAATTAATAGTAAAATTTAGAATTGTTTTGGGATGAAACGGATAATTAACCTATTCTTTTTTTCTTGAAAATATGTTCTCTCTCCAGTTAACTGTCCCTTCCCCCTCCCACCACCACCACCACTCTTTTAACAGTAGGAAAAATGGCCTCTTTTGAGTGATAGTCTTCTCCCCCACAACCCAAAGAAGTTGATGCAAACAAACCTATCTGGAATCACATGCGTTGAAAAATGGTGAAAATTACTAGTACGTGACAATTCGGGACTCGGGAAGCCTACCCTCTGTTGTCGTTGTCGTCTGCATTGCAGAAAGACTGCTGTTTGTTTCGACATTATATATTTTTCATATGCTTCGATTATCGATAAAATTCGTCTATCATGTTGACAGCAGAATAAGAAGCCACCCCTTTCTACCAACTATTTAATACCATCCTTATGCATCACAAACCATTGCTAGAAAGTCTTGAATTAGTCCAGTGATAAAGAAGAAGAGCAGTGTCTTCATTCCAAGATAGTCATTTAGAATCTCAGGGTCCACACTACACTCTTCCTACCCCTACCCCTACTACTACTTTCAGAGTTTTCGCCTTTAATTTGTACAGGGCTAACAAAACACCCCAACACTATATTAACAAAAACACTCTGCAGTGTTAAGGAAGCATGTTGATACCATTTTTCGGCTTGCCTGGGACTCCCAGCATACTATAACAAAAAATCAGCAGAGTCAAAAAAACCAAGAACATGGATAAGGAGCGGCGACCAATTCTCCTGCCTGATAACAACCTCACGAAACATTTTGGTGACCTCTCTGTGGATTCGTCGCTGGATTCGTCCTCAACATATTTATTCTTGCCGATTTCAACCTCCAATGCGTTAGCTCGGTGCTTTCGAATCTTTTGCATACTCAATCTGATTCTTCGGTTAGCTGTGCCCTGGAGAGGGAAGACAGGTTGGAATTCTTGCATTGGTTGTAGAGATCTCTCATCCTCTGACTTTCCGAGAGCAGGAAGCAGAAAGGATTTGCCAAGGTCAACAATATCATCTTTTAGTATCTCAGCATAACAGTCATCATCGTAATAGCCCTGCAATTTAGAACTGCTACTCAAAAACTGTAGGAAAGTGCATGGCATTGAGTATAACAGTGCTTAGCTGTTGGGGTCCTTGGGGAAAACAAGAACCATCGACTATTTGGCTCATTTTTGCCTTTTCTGAACTTTTTTTGCGACTTGGGTCCATAATCTTTTACTTTTCTGAATCTTCTCGTGGATACGAATCAGATAATGAAATAAAGTTGACCAAAAGCTCTTAGAAAAACAGCTCACTGAAGACGATAATGAACCATCGTGCAGAAATCAATCCAAACTCAATTATGGGGAAATGAGCCCAAACTCGATCAAATTAGGTTGTAAAATAGTTTCAACAGAACTTTTTTTTTTTTTTTTTAATCAGCTAGTTTCAACTCCATAATCAAAAGTTCCCATGAGATAAGGCCTTCAAACTATGATAACAAATCTAAAGCTCCTGTCAAAATGAACACAGGAAGAAAATAGAAGGCGGAAAGAAATAAAGAACCAACCTGGTGGCTAGAACCCGGCTGAGAAAGCTCGTTCACTTGTTTCTGATCAGATACAGAACCAGATTCACTCTGTTGCTCAAGGGAATTATGACCGCTGCTTTCCTTTGAAAAGCATGCAGCTGCATTGGCTCCTCCAAATTTGCTATCATTTTCGATCAATAAAGTCCTTTCATCCATAGAACTTGGTCTTGGAGTATCATTTAATCGAAAATCAATGTTCCTCCGAAGGCGACAAATAACCAACGAATCCTGAAGAGATACAATGTCAGACTTGGTCAAACAAATTATAGATTTCCTTAACAAGATCTATACATAATTTTAGCAAGTGCGGACATGAAAGGGAAACAAATCAAAGATGTTAGAACGTTATACTTGAGGCAAAATTTGCAAGAGAACATCATATCACATTCATAAACACCAGTAAATGGAAATAGACGACAATGCATGCTGGAGTTAACAAAGTATCTTGAAATATGGAGTTCTTACATATCAATCCCCACAAATACCCAATTGCTCTCATCTTTTCATGCTTAATCACGGTTGCACGTGCATCACACAAACAAGTAAAAGAAAAGGTAACCAAATAGTCACACACAGATGGTGTATCCAGGTAAAAAGCATCTTTCTTGTTTATCCCATATTCCAAGATGATGTTTCCCAGTCAATGGAGCACTGAAATTGGTTAAATTTTTCTTCTCTCCATGAGAAATCGAAAAAGAATTGTCAGTGTCATAATTAAAAAGAGAACCTTCTCTATGACAGTGTCTCTCATGGATATTTGCATGCCCGTTCAAAAGGTGGGGAAAATATATAATGATCGATTGTAGTTCCACAAGTTTTTTCATCTAAAATGGAACACAATTGCCTAGTTCCATTCCTGGCATATATTCCATCTCCGTCCTCCGCTTCTTTTTTCTAAAACAGATCACGTTGAGATTTATTTACAGGAAGATAAGAATTGAAAAAAAGAGGTACGAGCATAAAACAAACTTCCATAACTGGATTCCTCTGATTTTTCAGGTCGACATTTAAATCATAACTGAAGAGCACTAAATAAATTTTGTTTAAGAACTAGTTCTTTTCCCATATTTTTATGGCATGTGAAACCCTAAAGATTGTCTCCTCCATGATCTAGTAGAAAACCTGTAGTGTTGCAGCAAGCTATCAACACATGATAACCATAAACAGAAAGCAAAAACTGGGAAGTATGCATTTCTAGCTCACCATAATGTGGGCAAAACCCCAGGAACCCAACACCTATAAGCAACTTCAGAAACATTTATTTAAAAAAAAAAGCACCACACAAAGAAGAACAATGGCAAGAACACAATGTCAGTGTCATTCAGTGAACACCAGTGATCATCCATCTTCCTAGCCAACTGTAGTCTATTGCTCCACGATATTTACCAGTGACAATGCTACAGAGTGTGATTCTAATTATAACAGCAAAAACATGGACTATCCATTAAATACAATCCACTCGTTCTAATCCACGTTGATCTTGCATGAAGTAATCAGTGAACACCAGTGAATACCTGTTGCTGGAGCAGGAATTCACGTGACAACCTTCACATCATAAGACTGTCCATTAAATGTACGTACTCTAGTTACTTCTTGCATAAAATAACTCAAACGATTTATCCCAGAATATAAAACATTATGAAAAAGAATAGTAATCACCTGAGATTTTCCACTCAGACAATACTCATGCATTATCCATTCTGTCCTCTCCCCTTTTGGTGCACGACCAGTGTGGAACACCAGGGTCCTTTTTGAGCCTATCACATTGGAACCTGCCTTAACATTTCGTTCTTTTCCAGTGGCTTTCCAATAGCCAGATTCAGTTGCCCTCTTATTCTGTGATCCATTTGGGTATTTCCTTCCACGAGGAGAGAAGAAGAACCACTCATTTTCAGATTGAATGACTGATTTGGCTGGTAATATGAGAAAGTAACTAATCAACCTTCGTAATTGATAGAGCATTAAGCGGGTAAACAACCAAATCAATACAAAAAAATATTGCACTTAATACCCATAACAATGAAATTAAATCACAGTAATCCAGGAGTCTAGATCTATAACTTAAATATTAGCCAGAAAAGATCTGCCGGCTGCGCCTCATCCAAACTCCACGCACTCTGTGTTCGAACCTGAGAGCTCCCAACTCCACGCGCTCCGTGTTTGAACCTGAGAGATTAGCTTAGGAGGGAGCAAACCCCAAGTCTCAGTCCCAACCAAAATATTAGTTGCTGCAATGCAGGTTTGCTATCCAAAAGAACTATATAAAAAGGATTGTCATGTCCCCTGGCATGTCCATTTCCCCATGTTTTGAGAATAGTCGTGTCCCATGTCCATCTCTGTGTCCCCTACCTTGTCCGTTTTTCGTACCCGTTGCATAGGTGAAAGAGTGATACAAGTCAAAGATTTTTTTCACCATGAGAAATTGTTCTGTAGTGACAATGACACACACATTGTGGCAATTCCTAAGGTCAAGCTACCAATGAATATGGGGAGCTTAAGCCTAGAAGCCTACGTAATACTAGAAACAAGATATTTGTAAAAGTATCTGTTGCTGAATGCAGCCATTTTTGCTGATTGCTCATGGAAATGAACGTACATATGTCTGCAAGACTCATTTCTCAAAATATTGATTCCACATTTCGACTTAGGGAGTCATCCACAACAAGAATGGAAAAGTTATGGGAACAACTTTTCGGTGGCCATGAAACTTGATATTAGCAAAACTTGTGACACAGTTAGAAGGGGAGTTTTGGAGAGCGACGCTTCTCAAATTGGGCTCTGATAAGGTGGATTATGAAATGTGTTACATCAGAGTCTTACTCATTGCTGATTAATGACTAGAGTGTGGGAATGGAATGGACAGATTTCAGGGTTGGGTTCTCCAGTTTGTCATTTGCTTTCCACGAATTAAACCCCAGATTTCGTAAGGCAAGCCAAGGAGGAACTCGAGACATTATGTTGGGAAACCATGCTCCCAAATCAAAGCCCAATTCCAAACAACAGTGTAAAATTGAAAAGGTTTTGCACAATGTCTCCACTTCCAATATTAGACTTCACCCCAAATCAAGATATCATTTTCAAGGTAAGTTGCGCATTGTGTACCGTTCCAACCAACTGAACAAGGAATGAACTACAACTTTAAAGCTACGTACATGGAGGGACACCATAGTCCCAATCTGTGTGCCTTACCAATAAACTTTTCCAACTCAACGTTATTAGACTCTGATTAGACAGCAATTCTCTCCAACTCTTATTGCCATGAGAACTTCAACTTTCCGGCGAGAAACTCCGTTCCCACATTTTATTTCTGTCCTTGTTGTAGTCTCAAGATTTCATTTAACCAACTTGATTTTAAGCTCTGTAATTGGTACCCTAAGATCATTCATTCTAGTTCTATCCGACCATCTTTAACTCAATAACTAATCAAGCAAAAGTGTGCAGAAATACAGGCAAATTAGTTACCTAATGAACAACTAATATTATGTAAGATGATAAGACCATGTACAATGTGAAAAACATTATGAACTGGCAAAATCCCACTTGTATCACCAATCAAAATGCAAAAAGTACAATTCACATTAAGTACTTTAGATGCAAAAGAACAATAATAAGGCTCCGTTGGGTAGATTTGGATATCAAATACTACGTACCAATTAGAATTAAGCATTAGGGTTAGGGAGCTTTATGACGACCTTTAATAAATAAAGAATATTTAATCCGAAAGGATTGTTTTTACCAATTAAATACATTTCACCTACCTCCGAGACATCTCACTCTCAAGTTTTACAAGCTGCTAAGAGCAACTCCACCCCTTACTCTTTTACTCACAATTTGCTCCAGTCCTTGACCCGAACCCAAATGAGTTTTACTCAAATTTCTCACTAGAACAATAGGAACTCAAAATTTTCACTTAAATTTTTAAGGCTTGTTTTGCTCTCACAAATTACAACTAATGAAGCTTTTACTCAAATCTGTACCTATATTTGTGTCCATTCAAGTACAACATACAAAATGAAGCCTTTTTTATTTTATTTTGGCATGCAGGGTGTCTCGGGCCGGCTCGCGCGCACCTTGGAGGAAGGAGCAAACTCCTGAGTCCCAGGCCAAGACCCCGGCCAATCCCTTGGGGTTACAAAATGAAGCTTCTGCTTAAATTCTTACTCAAATTTGTCTGAAAACTTGAGCAAGGGCTGGAGATGCCCTAACAATAGCTACAGTTAAACATCATTTCTTTCTATTCAAGCAATTCGCATAATCTAACCTGGAAGGTCCCAAGGCTCGTATCTGTTAATCTCGAGCTCCGAAATCACCTCCACGCACCTATCGGAGCCTTCGAGCTTCTTCTTGAGGTAGTACGACAGCAACTCCTCGTCCGTCGGCGAGAACTTAAACCCTGGGAACACGGACGACGCCGCTATCGATATCTCCGTCTCTCTCGTCATCTCAGCCATCTATCTCCACATTCAGCTCAGCTGCTCTTCTAGGGCTCCCTCTCTCTCTCTCTGCTTTTGGTTGCTTTTGGCGATGGCGGAAAGAAAGGGTAAAAATGAGTGCGGAAAGGAAAGAGCTTGCCTCTGGTCCCTCTCTCTCTCTTCGCCTCTGTGTCCGTGCGCTTTGGCCCTTTGCTCTGCCAGGAACAGAACTCGGCGTGAATGGCACGTGAGGCCACGTTTGTCTGGATCCGGGGACCCTGGTGCCTCCTCAAGGTCGGCACGGCTGCCGGGCGCCAAATACGGTGTCGTTTCGTTTCACACTCAGGGTGAGTTTGAATTAAAAAGTCAAATAACTACTTCTGTTTTTTGTCATTATTTAAATTTTTTGGAGTTTTTAAATATTCATCCTCAGAATTCATCTCACGTAAGTATTCATCCGGCTCTTTTTAAACAGTTATATTTTCATCATTTCAGATGGTGAATTACGTATCTTACCCTTTTAATAAGATATTCATATGTATGAATATATATTTTCTTCCTAAATTAGTAGAATTGTAGTAAGGAAGCTGATTCTTTTAAGTATGATTCTTTAATAATATGTATGATTCTTTAAGTCTCCCTTTATTCTTTGACTTAGGAGAAAATGTATTATTGAATTTATAAAGTGTTAAAGATATATGCATAAGGGTAGTGTTAAAAAAATATGTGCACAATATATTCTGTAGGTCATTATGTTAACGAAATTGGAAATAGTGAAAAATGAAAAGTAAAAAATACTTCTATCCCCCTATTTTTTCCTTTTGCTCTCTTCCGTAAAAAACCACAGATGCATTTTGTTGGAATTCAGTTTGGGAGGGGAAAGCCAAACAAGCAAAATAGGAAAATGATAAAAAGTAAAGGAAAAATTTCAAAATAGCACCTGACCTTTCACACAAATCACACATAGGCACCTGACCTTTTAAAATTATCAAAAAAACACCTGATCTATTTAAAAACTCATCAATTTTACACCCGCCGTTAATTTTTCATCCAAAACAGATGGAAATGCTGAAAATGTGCATTTTGGCATTAATATTAACAAAACAAGATTAAGACTCATTTTGGCAAAAGAGAATATTATACTCATAAACAAGATTAAGACTCGATTTGGCTTTATAAGTCAATTAATAACTTAATTTTTGTCTTTATTCAAAAGAAAAAAGCGCATTTGTTAGTTTTGCGTCAAGATGAATCAATAAGTCACATAAATTACTTAACTTTTCAATCCAAACCCACCCTAAATAAAGAATCAAGCTTAATTTAGTAATTAAATACCCATAACTATGCAACCAAATAAGATTACTCTGTATTAGACAAAGGAAAATGCAAAAACAAAAAACATATAATAGTCATGGGTAGGTGTGAAAAGTGCCAAGTCATGGGTATTTAATTACTAAATTAAGCTTGACTATTCTATATTTTTTGTTTTTGCCTTTTCATTTGTTTTAATACGGAGTAATCTTATTTGGCTGCATAGTTATGGGTATTTAATTAATAAATTAAGCTTGATTCCTTATTTAGGGTGGGTTTGGATTGAAAGGTTAAGTAATTTTTGTGACTTATTAATTCGTCTTGACGTAAAACTAACAAATTCGTTTTTTTTTCTTTTGAATAAAGACAAAAATTAAGTTATTAATTGACTTTTAAAGGCAAATCGAGCCTTAATCTTATTTATGAGTATAATATTGTATTTTGCCAAAATGAGCCTTAATCTTGTTTTGCCAATATTCGTGCCAAGATGCACATTTTCAACATTTCCGTATGTTTTGGATGCATGGAAAGTTAACGACGGGTGTAAAATTGATGGATTTTTAAATAGGTCAGGTGTTTTTTTGATAATTTTTAAAGGTCAGGTGCTTGTGTGTGATTTGTGTGAAAGGTCAGGTGCTATTTTGAAATTTTCCCAAAAGTAAATGGAATAACCTCCAAAACACCCCCATAATAGAAGGGGAATTGATTTTGTCGCTCCTCTTTTTGTTTATGTCACTCTCCTTCTCTCACAAAACAAATCATCCAATATAGACACAAAGGTGAGTGATATTAACAAAAAATGGAGTGACTAATTATATAAGGGCCGATTAGTTATAGGGTTTGTTTTAGTTAGGAAAGATATGGATGAATATGGCATTTCTGTAAATATGAATAATAATGCCAAGTAGTAATTTTAAATATCAATATGAAGGGTGATATAATTTGAATACGGTGAGGGGTGTCCAAATTATATTTGGGTATGGGGCGGATATAAAAATTTCCCGAATTTCTTACCCTTTCATATCCGGCTTCCAAACATCGAGTATGAAGAGGGGAGAATTAATTATTCGACCGCATTTCTTACCCCCTCCCATTGGCCCCTAACAAACTATCTGAGTTGTTTATTACTTCCTCCGTCCCTAATTAACTGTCCACTTTCACTTTTTTAAAATTTTTTTAAATGAGTTATATCTTTTAATTTATATTGTTTTTCATAATTTTCAAAATTTTGTCTAATAGAATCAATTGAGATCTATCAAATAAGATACATATTGGATATAAAAAATATTATACTTCGGAAGATATAAATGATTTTTTAAAATGTCCGGAATAGTAACATGGACAATAAATTAGGGACGGAGGGAGTAATTTTAAGACAATTTTGAGTTGTTCTTAAAAAAAAAACAGCTTAATCGTACAATTGTAAACAAATTATCCAATCTTTTAATTTTTCACTCAGGATTTAGAATCCTATGAATTTTGATTACTGTTATCCGATCGTGATTTTTTTAGAAGTTGAAAATTTATTTTAATATCAATAAACTGCTCAAATTATTTTGTGCAGAACCTCGTAGTGAGCCCCACACATTCATCAGTACACTATCGTTTCCCATAGTATCTGTGGTCAAGAACCGACAACAGACCAGACCCACTCGCCTCGGACGAATACTTGTTCAGACCTATACGTGGCTGACCTGCAGGATTCCTAATGGACAACAAAATCGAACCAGCATCTTCATGGGGTTGGCCTAGGAAAAGAATTGCTACAAGAAAGGGACTAAGGTGGAAGGCTATAGATGTCAAGAAATCAGTACATTTTAAGAACCATTGGACTCCTAAGTCCTACCCTCTTTGTCCTCGACTCTGGCCAATCAGTCCTTGTTTTGAGGTGACTTCTCAGTGTCCAAACTCATTGATCATGGCCCTAGATTCATGGCGGTAACCTCTGGTTAAGGCCATCTTTCCTGCAACATTATCCCAGGCCATCGACATCCCCAACTATTGGAACCACATTTATCGGGTGAGATGGTTTGGGGGCATTGGAAAAATGGTAAAATGTCTGTAAAATCTTCGTGGCGTTATAGCTTTGGCATCCGAGATAGGATTCCCAGAAAAGTGTGGTAGAAATTGCGGGACTTAAAGATTTCTTCAAAAAAAAAAAAATTGCTTTTTGTGTGGGAGTTGCTTCACCAGATTCGTTCGGTTTTGACTACCCTGCAGGGTTCAAGTCGATCTGTTATGCCCAACGTGCAAACAAGTGGAGACTTGTGTTTTGGTTGTGGAATTGGACTGGATTCTGGAGTGCATAATCTTTGTGACTTGGGTGTTTCGGGTTCAACGCAATCAAGCTTTCTATGGGGGCTCTTCGGTTTCGTTGGAAGGAAGCTACGCTATGTTCCAAGAGACTAAGAACTTTGAGCACTCATAACACAGGAAGTACTACGCAGACCGAGGATGAAAGTGAGGAGCAATTCACCTTTCCAAATCCAACTGGTAATCTGCCGAGAAATCCTTCTGGGCAGCACAAGGGATTGGTCAAAACAGATGGACCATGGGATCAAAATGGTTTGCATTCTAGCATAGCATGTGCCCTCGATGCAGAAGACGGTGAACTGGTTGAACAACAGGGCCTAAGTGTCATCGCATCATCGGCATTTCATGCAGAATGCCTTATCCAACAGTAATTCGTAGGGGGCAAGCCGCAGAGTGGCCCTGCTATCTGCGATAGCTGATAACGGGAATTATGTTGGTTGTCTGATGGAATTTCTTTTCGTAATGTTAATAAGGGCACTCGTACTCATGTAATAGCAGTAGGACAAAAGAAACACCAACGAATACTCTGATATAGAATAGAATCTAATCTGCAAACTACAAACCAACGAAACACCTCAAATAAAACATCGATCCAGGGATCCCACTTAAACCACGAACACAAATCAACCACAAAGGGTCAAATACAGTAGACTCAATAGCGTGATTGTAACAGAAAAGTGAAACAGATCCAAGCACAGAACGCACATACACTGCAATTTTGTGTACGTAGAATAGAATCACATAGTTAAATCCTGTATCGTGTCGGTCAGGGGGAGAGAACAGAGAGAGAAACAAGTCTGCCTGGTCTAGCTGAAGAACAAAGGATAGACGAGAGAAAATGGGGACCAGACAAGACAGAAACAAGGTAGAAATGTAAAGGAGCTGAAATGATCATGGCATTAACAAAAGGAGTTGTGGCATTATCACCACCCTGCGAAAAACACGCATCAAGTTTCAAAAGTGTTCACGCGTGTTTTTGTTTCTACTTTCTCAAAAAATTTCCAAACCAAGCCTCCAAAAAACACATGCATATCTTTTTACAAAAATAAAAAATAAAAAAATCTCTGCAAGACAATGTCAACCAAAAAAAAACTGCAAAATATTTGCAACAAAAATTTGAAAAACAGTACAAAAATACATTTGATGCATGTTTTCATTCACATTTTGAATGAAAAGAAAAGACAATTCCAAAACAAGGCTACAAATGGAAACCCGAACATATTATTGGTTTGTTTAAGAAATATTTTCACTAAAAACCTGATGCCAAAACAAGGCACGAAATGAGCACAAAGAAGAGCAGATGAACAGTATATGTAAGCCATTCCAGCTTTAGAATATCTTGGGCGAAAACAAAGTATGGTTTCTTAAAACCAATAAATACTGTAAGAAGTAAGCATCTTGATACTAAAAACAATGAAACCAGACGATGATGTACAAACCGTTACGCAAGTAGCTCTTTTCAAATTGCTTCAGAAACGACAAATTCAACGCACTAAAAACAGTAAACCACAACCATAGTAATTAGTAAGCATAAATTGTCTGGTCATCCTAGCACAGATTACATTAAAACAAACTAACTTGTACATAAACCATCAGATTTATCACCAAAAGAAAGTAAGAAAAGAAACCAAGCCTACTGTTTCAAGGAAATCTATCAAACGAACAAAGAATGTTCCACTTTGAGGCTAAAATTGTATAAGTGATTTCAAGTCAAGTTAGAGAGCTGGAATTGGAGAAAATCCTGTGAGAGATTATGCCCTAAACAATTAGAACATCAAACGAAAGTGCCTTCCCTTGTGCTGTCCTGAAAGTATCCCTTATCCGCAAGAGAATTGAAACGCAGCATTCCACTCTTGCCTCGTGGATTTAGGTATGATTTTGTCACCAACAAATGGTGTCCATTGATCTTTTACTGCATCAGTCAGTACCCAACGGACCTTTTCCGGCGGATTGTTAAAATCAAAGTTCAAAGGAGCAGATTTCTTCTTCTTTGAACCAGATTTCTCTGGACGCTGCAAAAACAATCTCGCCACATGTTAGGAAGAAATAAGAAATATATGCAGAGAGTGACCGAGCAAGCATCTGAAGTGTTATTTGCCAAAAATTAAACCCGATGTCTTTAACTACTTAACTCACATTGGCATCGGCATCAGGTTTTGCTTTCTTGTTTGGCTTATTCCCTGTTTGAAGAAAATAATCCACCTCTACTTTTGACCTGAATCTGCGGCCCGATACTGGTTCAATATAATACTGCAACACAGAGAATCAGTTTGATTTTAGACATTGATGAAGAATTGTTATATTCAAGCACATCAAGCTTTTTAAACTAGATACAAATCTCCTAAGACGTCGGTGCATAAAAATTGAATACCCATCCAAACCCCCCAAAGGGGAGGGAAAAAATGAGAATTAAAAAAAAAAGAGGGGGGGGGGGAAGAACTCAGTGTTTGACATATGATCAAAGCACATTCAAATGTAGGTCATTACCATATACAATAAATAAACCCCACTAAGAGAATGAAGGCATTAAAACATAAATATGACTATATACTTCCTTCAATGTAAGTACCTCAATGGTTAAGCATTCAAAAACAAAAGAGGATAAGAACCACCATGAAAGGTTGTTCAGGGCTTTCTTCTCCTTTTCTTTCTCTTCTTTCTCGGCACTGTTTGGAGGCCGTTCTGGGTTCAGCAGGGGGTATTTTGTAATGGTTTTGGAATGGTCGTGCTGTGGCCAGAGGTGGTTATCGGCTGGCAGTGTTGTTTCATGGTGGGGTGCTTGACAAGTGGTAATGGGGAGATAAGGTGATGGTTTGTGGTGAAAATGGTGACTAGAGAGGTGTTTCTGGTTCCATGGAGGGGCTGGTGTACATCTCAAACTGGGCAAAAAGAGGGCTGCGGTGGTACATCGACCGGTGAGTTTGTGGTGTTTATCGCTGGGGTGAGGTAGTGGTGGTTGTGTTTATGGGACTCGGTGGAGAAGGGATGAGGTTTTGAAGGCCAGAGATTTAATGGCATCCGGTCCAAAATTTCTAGTGGGTGGTGCGTAGGGTGGTTTTTGACAATTGTGGTTTCCAAAGGATGTTCAAAGGATGAAGGTCACTGATTCATGTACAACACAGCTAAAATTGAAACTTCAATTATCCAAAAAATAAATTTCGTAACCAAATAGATTCGTAACTCACTAATACTTACAGAAATACTATTTAGACTGAGATATAATGTGGTCTCTACAAGACTGGAAAATGGTAAATGTTTAAAAGAGGATATTTTGTCTTTTAAACATCACTGTTAACGGGGGAGGTGGGTGGTTTGAACAGATTTTGCCCATGAAATTAGACCTGATCTTGTCATAATCCTAACGAAAAAGAAGAGTTAGATAAGGAGGAATACTTACAAAACACTGCCTGAAACTGAGAAACCCATAACACATGTAATGTTTCAATATCAGCTTGTCCCACAACCTAATATCAATTGGAGCCTTAGCCACACACTTCATGTGTTGAGGGTGACAAATACAAGTGGACCGTGAAATTCTGATGAATAAATACAGAATTCACTTTTGCCAATGGCTTGAACCGTACTCACACACTTCGTGTGCTGAGGGTGACAAATATGCACCCTTCGGATCATGAAATTCTGCACAAATCCACGAAGTCACTTTTGCCAACTGGCAAATTCCGTCTCAAGATCTACGGATTTCTAACAAGCCAGGAAATAACTATACCCATGGATTATTTGATAACATGGGCTGCAACGCCAGGACACAAAAACACATATATGCAATTCTATATGCGAATGACCTCTAGAGGAGTTGAACCACCAACTTCAGGGTATAAAAAGTTCGCTGTCGACCACCTGACTACCTTGAATTGATGAGTTATGCTGCAAATACTCGTTAAGGGAATCATCTATTTCAAATATAAACAGCATTTCAGCATAGAAATCAACAAGATATTCATATGTAGTTAATAGATGCCTTGGAGACGCTTTCAATCCTACGCACGACTAACATTGACCTGCTCTAGCTCACCCTCCTGCTCGCTGAACATTCGACTTAGACCGGGACTTTGAAGTTAAGGATCAAACCCATAGTTGCTAGAGGCAAGAGGCGCACCGAAGCGCCAAAGGTCTCTTAGTGTCTAGGAGCGGGGACTTATTCAAGTGAGGTGCAAACTAGTCAGATAAAATTGCAACAACGATATAGACATAATTTTAGTCTAAATAGCCAAAAACATAAGCAAATTGAAATAACAAGACATAGAAAATTAGATAAGTGCCTACCAACCTAAAAAAAAATAACCAAGAAAGAAAAAGAGAGTGGATTGTTCTTTTAGCATTTAGGTGGGTTTCTTTTAATTAGACAAAGGTTCAATAGAGAACAAAACTTCACCAAGAGGAACAGTCCTCGGTGAACAGGCAGGCAATTAAACCAGACTTTGACAGTAAACAAAGCTTCACCAAGACTTCAATTGAGTCAACCAAATATCAATTGGTACATTATCGACTGGTCTTGTGGAGAACGAGTATAGATCAACTGTAGGCCCCATAGGATCTCAATATTCGAACTGGTTTCCTTTGCTATTTTTACTGCGACTTGCAAGAGGAGACCCCACTTGTGCCTTTTGTCCCCGACCAAGGCACGCGCCACTCATGCCTATTCTGCGCCTTTTCCATATCGCCTCGGCCTCGCCCCACCCTGGTAGAGGCGCAAACCCTTTGCCTTAGTGCGCCTTTTACAATTATGATCAAAACTAACCCCAATCACTTGATTTTGCACATTTAGTAGATTCTAAAGTTCAAAAAACTGATTTACCAAAAAAGAGTAAAATTTTAACTTTTCCAACAAAAAAACATATAAAATCGTTACTATTCTATGAACATAGAAGCAGATTATAAAGACAAAGAACATCTTGATAAATGAAAAGGAACAATTTCAGAAAATAAGTGTATAGTAAATGAGAATGTTCATATGATATAAATGGTGTGACCAAGAAAAGATAAGAAATGAAGCAATTAGGAAGAAGTTAGAAGTGAAACGCTTGAACATAAACACATTTCATTCACATGTAAGGAGGAACATTTTCATATATGTGGAAGGAGGTAAAAGAAGAAAGGAAGAACACTGAGTCCATGGTTGATACCAAAAAAAAAGAGCTATCAATGACCGTTCACGAATTGGGCATCCAATCATTAGAAAACCCATCACTGTCTTGAAATATGTGGGACCCAGACGAGGCCCTATCCAACAAGAAGCCGTCAGTCTAGACATGCAAGAAAAATAAAATTGCTCCAAAACCAACACTTGTGCCCACGTGACCCATCCTTGACCACATGATGTAACAAGAGATTGCACAAAAGATGTAACAAACTACAGTCAGCATATTTCATTTAATACAAATATAGTTGAGTACATCATATAGAAGATCAAGGGATAGGCAGTAAAAGAAAGGCGAGAAACCTACACCCACTAGAGGCCTTGAATCCAAACACAGAGGAGTAAGGGTGATATCAGTTCGGTTTTGGGGGATTTTAACAACCAAAAAATTGGTTCGATTTTCCATATGTAGCTACCAAAACCGACCGAAAAGGTAATCGGTGTTTTCTGTTTCGGTTTATTCAGTTCCGGTCGGGTGTTTACGGTTTAAACCTCTCAAGCTTCTTCTTTCCCTTCCCTTCTTCACTCTGAGTACCCAATCAAAGAAAAACGGAAATAGAAACTAAAAGTTTAAAACAATCTCAGACCGTATCACAGTATCATTACAAACTGAAACAGATCATCAAACTTTGTAAGCACAGAAAAAAATAAGCAACCCCCCCACCCCAATAAAAAAAAAAAATCTGAGACCTTTTAGTGTTTAAACTTTACCTGATCCATCAATCTTCAAGGACGTGACAGAGAGAGATGGAGTTGATTGGTAGTTTTCGCAGTGGTGAGATCGATCGGTGGTTTTCACAGTGGTGAGTGAAGGAAACGAGAGAGAGAGAGAGAGAGAAACGCTGCTGCTGTTCTGTGTTTTGGTCGTAATGTGAAGTAGGTTTGAGGCTTTCAATGGTAGATATCTCATTTAGAAATCAACGGTGGAGATTAGAGATGTATATGTCAAATTCGGTTTGGTTTGGTTTTGATCTCCCTAAAACCAAAAACCGAACCGAAAAAAATATATTTCGTAAAGCAAAACCGAAGCTATCCCCCAAACCGAACCGAACCGACCATTTTGGTCGGTTTTTTTGGTCGATTCGGTTTTGTCGGTTTGGAAAAACTCCAGAAGATCTAGAGGCCTTGAATCACACAAGGCGAAGAAGAGAAGAGGGGAGAAGGGGAAGGAAAATAATGAGCCGCAACCGACGCAAAAGCGATGTGGTTTCTCACATTTTGACCTCCCCCAATTCAAAGTCATAACTCCTATTCATATACTCTTTGAAAACCTTCAACGTAAAAAGAAAAAAATTACCTTCCTATTATGAGATAATGAAAATCTTCTTCTTCATCCTTCAGCTTTTCAACTTGACACGGTATGATGGATCATAAATTACACCTAAGATTACCCAATTAGTATGACTCTAACCCTTGCTAAATACGTTCGATAACGATCTTGAAAATATAACAATGACCCAAACTACCTTCCATAACAATTGTGGACATCAAAAAATGACCTAAACGAGGACACTAAATGAAATGATGACCAAATGTTCTACAATGTGTTGTTTCGATCGATGAATTTCAACATCCTAAAGACTGTTAGGTGTACGCGTGTATTCTGTTGCTTTAATGTGTAGCCTCACTTGTTCAAATCTTCTAAAATTTCATGTATGCTTAAAATCCTTCTCTTGTTTTTCTCACTTTGTAGTTGCTACTACCCTCTTGTCCATCCAGTTATTATAGTTAACCCCTTTATAGTTGGCATCGGCTCTATTTATAATACCTCAACAATAATTGCATCGAAGGAAAAAGGACCTCCAGAAGTATGCCAATATCAGTAATATGACATTCAGCAAAGAAAATAGGATGACCTCAGTTTTAAGTCCCAGAATACATAGGAACTCCAAGATTACTCGTATACTAAGATAGTAAACGTTGCAAAATATCTATGTT
The DNA here is from genome assembly GCA_019656275.1 of Rhododendron kiyosumense. Classification (NCBI taxonomy): domain Eukaryota; kingdom Viridiplantae; phylum Streptophyta; class Magnoliopsida; order Ericales; family Ericaceae; genus Rhododendron; species Rhododendron kiyosumense. Next base: position 200,637 of record BPLS01000274.1, on the reverse strand, counting down.
TTAATTCGATGATATCCATCATTAGAAACAAACTTCTAATGAAACAAAATTCATCCAAAAGGTAATTACAACTCTTGAATCTTAAATGAGCTCCCACTCAACCTTTTCCATATTGACAAAGGCATAGGAACAATGGTATTAAATTAATCTTTTGACTTTCATTCGTCGCTGTTTCAATGGGATATGGACCAGCAACCAGGGCTCTTTCTTCCTTTCAAATGGAATCAAAAAAACACATGATCTTAATAAGTTCCACGAAACCCCTTTTGGAGCTCTACTTGTATCGCAAAATTGAAAGGCGGAAGGATGATGCAACCTTAACCTTAATCTCCTAAGAATATCTATATGAACATAGCAGCTAATCATAATAAGGCCATTCCAGCACTGGCCAAACCCTCAACTGCGTACCTTAAGCTTGCTTAGCACAATGGTGATATGAGAAATCAAACTCTCCGGCCATAAGCCCATAACTAACCCTATCTGTCTCATAAACACTCAACTCATATACAGATATCAAAAGCACAGGCCAGGATTCTTGCAAGTCCAACAAAAGGTGGAATAACGATGATAATTTCTCAAAATCTCGTTCTGCGAATAAATTCTTTTTTTGTCCAAATCGCACCCAACATCTACCCAAAATGGAAACTAATTCACTATTTGCTCCAAAATTGTGCCAAGTTTGAACTGAAGTGTAAATTATACCGCAGCAATCTCTTCGCCATCTTTATAATAATTGGTTTCATGCATCACTACTTATTCCCGGAAATTAATTGTGTTAAAGACAGTTGGCGTTATTTCACTTTCAGGTAACTTTTTTTTCGTTTTCGTCACAGTTTTAACATCACAT
>BPLS01000274.1:163072-194790 GCA_019656275.1 Rhododendron kiyosumense | reverse complement strand
GCAACCCTGGAGTCAGTCGAGGTGCACATAAGCTGAATCCGCGAACCTCAGGAATGATCTCTGCTGTCGACGTACGCTACCGAAACAAACTCATACTTTCCAAAACCCACGAAACCGAGACCGAAACCGGGTGGTTCCTCAGCTCGCCGTTCCGGGTCGATTTACTTGACCCGAAAGAAACTGTTTCCTCTCCGGCAAAGTTCCACGGCCGCGGCGAGGAGACTTTGCAATCGGAGCTAGAAAACAACTTGACACTCAGCTGGATCCTAATCGATCCAAGCACGAAACGGGCCGCAAATTTCTCCAGCCTCCGGCCCGTTTCCGTGACCTTGCACTGGCTGACGTCCGACATACAAGCCCGGTACGCCACGGTGCTAGGCTCGTTTCTTTGCACGGTGCTGGTCACGTGCAGGGGGAAGGAAGGAGGGGATGTGTTGCAGCTGAAGGAGGTGTGCTTGCATGTGGAGGACATGGAAGGCAGGACTTTGAGCGGGAAGGAAAGCTTGGTAATCTTGCAGGAGGCGATGGAGCGCGGGAAGAAAGTGGGGAAGAGAGGGGATGATGATGATGAAGAGAGAGAGAGGTATGAGGAGTTTCTGAGGAGGAAGAGAGAGATGAGAGAGAGGAAGCAGAGGAGAGAGAGGCGGTCGGACTTGGTGTGCATGGCTACAGGGGTCACCATTTTCGTGGCATGGGTGGTTGTTCTGTTGAGGAGATATAGTTAACTATGCTTACCCCAAAAGTACAAATTTCGTCTCTAAAAATACAAAATTCGTCGCTAGAGTTTTTGGCGACGAAATTTCGGTCTTTGTAATATAATAGTACAAAATAGGAAATACAGATATCACTGTTGTTTTGCCTTATATATAGTAAATTATTTTCTGTCGTTTTTGACAGTAATATAAAGAAGCCAAATTCAATGTAACAGTTTTACATCCTTTTTCACGTACAGAAGCTTGTATTCACTATTACTGTACTTTTTTTCTTGAACAGTATTCAATATAAATTACGGGTTCAGTTCCTGTCCAGTATGGACTACGGTCCAGTCCGGTCCAGTTCGGCATTTGTGGGCTCCTACCAGGCCTACAACAATGATCGGAACCGTTCATATTTTAGAACTCGTCGAGAAGATTGGTCACATAAAAAATTATATTGATTGGATATCATTTGATATCATTTTTAAATGCATTAAGCATAAGATAAATGGGTTGCAATCTAGTGTTGTGAAACTTTTTTTTCCAAGTTTAATTCATTTCAAAATTATATCAAACGACATCCAATAAAAATGATTTTTTACGTGGCTAATGTTCTCAACGAGGTCTAAAAGATGAACGATTTCGATCTTTGTTGTGAGCCCGTGCCGGGCACACAAATGCCGAACTGAAGTTACTAAACCGGACTGGACTGTAGCCCACGCTGGACGGGAACTGAACCCATAAATTACATTGACTCATTATGTATAATCAACTCATTTCTTATGTACCTCAATCCATATTAAACTTTCATTTTTATCTCTTTTTTTAAAAAAAAAAACTCATGTGTTTGGACTAGCTTGTGGGTACCTCAGCTAATTCGGAAGTTCAATTCTACCGCCCACTTACAGAGAAGTCCAATTAAAATCAAAACAAAATTCTGTATTTATTAGCCCTAAAAGAGTTTATAGCACATGATCAGATATCTCATTCTTATCATTAAGCGGAAAGCAGTGGCTATTATTCATTTTGTTGTGATTATTATTATTTTTTTCTTTTTCATTTTTGGAGACATGTACTTGAGGTGAGGTGGTTCACACAATCGTACGTATCCAAGTCTATTTGGGTAGTTGAGTGGGGACCGAGATTAATAACTCACATGATAAGGACTTTTGTCAATTAAAAATAAGGAATGCTAAAGATAAAGAAAATTAGTAAAGAAAAGATCTTTAAAGTGTACATAAACGGTTCAGATGCATTATGCAGTGCATCTGAGCCTTTCATGTACACTTCAAGGGTCTTTTCTTTATCTATTTTATTTACACTTAGCATTTCTTATTAAAAATTGCTTCAAGCATGTACACTATTCTGGATCACTTTTTTTCACCAAAAATGCTAGAGGCATATTACCTCAGCCATAATAACTCACATACATAGGTGGGTCCCACTGGAACGGGCTCCACCTGTATGTGAGAGTGGTGTGGTTGAAATGATATGCCTCTAGCACCTCTCTTTTTTCACTCTTTGCCAAGTTATATAGTAGGAGTTTCTCACTAACCTAATCAAACTCCGTGCAAGTTGGTGCCTCCATTATACTCTATGTATATGATCAGGGTTCGATTCCCGTAAGTACTCATCTCCCTCCCTAAGTCCCTAAAATAAAGTATATTAGGTTTAACGAATGACATAAATAAATAAATCCTGTGTGGGTAGTCAGATTACCGGTAGATTTGTTTCTATTTTTAATACTTGCTTTGAATTTTTTGCTTGGACGATTTTTTTATTTTGTTCCTTGCCAGAACTTGAACTTGTCTATTTTTTTATTTTTTTTAAAAAAAAGAGGGAATTGATGCAAGTCAGTGTTGATGCCAAAAGTTAGGCCAATGGTATTTGTGCCGATCCTACAGGAAGATAATTTTTAGGGTTTGGAAGGGCTACGGCCGGATTGATCATGTAGGTTTAGCATTTAATTTTAGGGCTCATAATTAACTTCACTAAACAAATACTCCTATATAAACTGATAAATCTATCTTCTATATCTCAAAAGCATTTTACTCAAAAAAAAGGGTTACAAATTAAGAAGAAAAAGCCTTTCTTTCTAGCTAGGTGGGTGTGGACTAGCTGTGGAGTACTAATCACTTTTAGATGATGAAAAAAAAATCGAAAGATGTTGGGAATTGATCGGGGATTGCACACACGGCACAGACTCAAGCAATTAACGTAATTTGACTGAAATTTTAATTTCATAAGGAAATTAATATATCATGTACCATAAACTGGAAATAATAGAGGAACTTCGTACAACCGAGTTCGATCAGCTTCATTCTTCACAGTTTGGTTCTTTCTTTCATGATTCACTAATTAGGTGAATGGGGTAATACTAATCTTTCGGAGAAAAATAATACTAACTCTTTTATTGCATGGCTTTTAATATGCACAAGCGATTCTCTAAATTACTTTAGGAAATTAAGGCCCCGTTTGATAAATTTATTAGACCTTGGGATTGGACTACCAATCCCAAGGAACTACCACTTCTTTGTTTGGGAACCCAAAATGGGTTAGGACTATTAGTCCCTTTGGACTAGTAAGGTGGGTTTAGAGGGTATTATGAATACCCCGGGACAGTTGGTATTACCAATCCCAACCCAACCCCCAACACATTCTCATTACCAGTTCCTTCTATCAATTCAATCCACCATCTAATCCCATCGCAAACAAATATGATATTAATAATTCCATCATCCAATCTCATCTCAAACAAACATACTCATTATTAATCATTTCTCATTACTAATCCAATCTCAATTCTAATCCCATCTCTTTACGAATCTCACTCATCTATCACTGTTATCAAACATGGCCTAAAATCCAATCAAGATATGACAGTGGGATCGTGATTCATTTCGTTGAACGATTTATTTCAAAAGAAAAAACACTGAAAAGATGGGGACTACATACTTCGATCCCAACTCCCAAAGTCAAAAATATCATCGTGGAACCAAAACTTCCGTCACGAGCAGCGCGTGGATAAATATATTACTATCGAGTCTAGGAATTCATCGGATGTAGTATATTTTATGAATGCGTGGACGGAGTCGGTAGACTTGTGAAAGAGAGAGAGAGAGCGCGCGCTCAGTTGGAGTATGTCATTGTCACTTTATGCTACTATGTACAACGCATTATATAATGGAGTAGTAAAACTGTATTTGCTTTCCCATTTTCTAGAAAATTCTGCGAGAGTAGGAGAGAAGAAGTAGTGGATTGGTCCAATTTTCCAAAAGTTCAATTCGGACGGCTCATGAGATATACTACAGTATATATAGAACGAACCTTCAATGGTCAACACTCAAGAACGGCGGACTGATATTTTAATACTCGTATTTTCAATGTTTTAGAATGTTTGTTCGGTCTGTAAAACGATAATTTAAAAATAATGTATTTTTTTTAAAAAAAATAATTCATTGATATCTAGTAAATTGTTGAAAAAATTTCAAAATTTTTTTTGCAAAAATTTTAGTATTATTTTTAAGTCGTCATTTTACGAACCGAACAAATATTATGGAACGGAGGGAGTACTATTATTATATATAGCTATACATTCGTTGCTAAATGTTGAACACATGCAACTTGCCAATGTATAAATGTCAATGCGCGTTGACAATCTACAGATTCTACACCACAAGGATTGAATGGCCAAAGGCTGAGCTTTCAAAGCAACTGAATGGGAAATTTAACTTTCAAAGCATCTGAATGGGAAATTTGACTTTGCAGAAGAAGGGCTCATTCGGCTAAATAAATTATTTGGTTTATTATTTTGTCTTTATTCAAAAAAAATTTAGTATTTTTTAGTTTTTCGTCAATTTTTTGAGAATTATTACTTTGTCATGACAAGATAAATCTAAAAGGTAAAAGAATTACGACCAAAATCTAATTTTTTTAATTTTTGTCTTTACTCAAAAAATTTAGATTTTGATTGTAATTTTTTATTTTTTAGATTTCTCTCGTCATGATAAAGTAATAATTCTCAAAAAAAAAAATCAACGAAAAACTAACAAATGCAAAAAAAATGGAATAGGGACCAAAAAAAAAAAGCCAAATAACTTATTTAGCCGAATAAGGCCTAAGTTGTACTTCTATTTGCTACTGATTTCATACGGATGGGAAACTAGTACATTGGTTTGTGAGTCTGATTCATTGTACAAAAGAGAATTTGAAAGCCGTTGTATCTTGCGGAAGGAGTACCGTTCAATTGTTCAACCATGTTTAGGAAGGGGGTATATGGTTCTTTAGGAAAGCGCTATTCCTTTCTCTATCTATGTAATTCTGTTAATTTGATTGATGAATGTTATTTAGAATATGGCATGTAATTTCTCCCACAAATACGGACATATCTCAGCCAGTATGTTAGTAAATAACGGTATCGGAAGTCCAAAATCTCGTTACGTAATGGCCGATACGATACGTAACGGCCTTTGTTTAAAACCCTGATCCCTACCATAGTAACTGCATATATCTTTCTCAAAATTCCTCAACACCTTTTGAGCGATATTTAGTAGTATTGGTTTCATAATTATGGTATCCCTCTCAATCTAGAGATGATAGACTCCCGCACCCAATTCACGAAGAGATGCTATGGAACCCTTACCATTCCAAATCACTCCAGATTAGCCATGGTTGAAGCACAAGTGCTGTTGTCGCTCAGGACAGGCTGGACAGCACAAAAAAGGCCCAAAGGCCCATTTAGGAGAGAAATTTTCAGTGACGGGTGGGTACCACATCACCTAGCTAACGTGGTGCCTGAGCGGGCACATCCGAGCCGTTCAAAAATGTATTGGACGGTCTAGATTAAAACACACTCTCTTTTCTCTCTTCAAATCTGAGCCGTCCAAAATTGAAATAGACAGTCTGGATACACGGAGCAGGCACCACGTGGTACCTGCTCGACACTGAAAAATTTCTCCATTTAGGAACATTGGATTTGAAAAGTTTTGAACCAACCAATGGGATCCCACAGAATCTTTATTCGCCTGCCTCTCTACTGATATTTCACACAGAGTTCATTTATAACATGTGTGTGAAATGTGGACGCAGATTGCTCCAGATTAGGTGCATGCACCGAAAGGACGAGAAAGAATGAAAAAAATCAAATTTTCCGTAACTCAATTACTATACCAAGATAGTTGTGAGACTTGTAACTCTAATTTCTCCACTAAGAAACACTTTACTGTAAAATAGATCATGCCAAAATAGAGAAATCTAAGTTTTTCTGCAATATTTATTGTCAAGTGAGCACGTTCAGAAAAATAAGTTTCATTTTTTTTTTACTTCACTTTCCTTTGGGAATCTATTTCCCATGTAAACAATCTCAACAATTGAACGGAGCCATAAGGTCTCCATGACTAGTGGATCGGACGGATTCCAACACCGAAGCTGTTTTTGCTACGGCTTTTCTTTGTATTTTGTTTTTCGCTTCTTTTATTTCCAAGATAGATGAGTCCCTTTGAACCTTTTTGTTTGTAATATACGTTGAATTTTCTGGCCATGAAAAAAAATGAACAAAGAAGGCTGTAAAGAGTAGTACTACTAAAAGATGGATAGCATAACATGGCATTTGGATGAGATCATGAGAGTTTAGGCAGCAAAGATTAAAAGAAGCAATACCAGCCCAAAGCCATGGCAAACAAGATTTTATTCATTGGACCCCCAAATGTCTTTTGCAATATAGGAGCCCCAAATCTGGTTCCTTATCTAGTGTATATCTACTGAGGGGGTGTTGCCGCTAAATTAAATAGGTTAATTGAACTAAAATTTATGTTTTCACATATTTTTATACAAGTCATTTTTCTTATGTATATCAACTAAAATATCATTTAGCGGAAATAACTTCACTGTTGTCATTATCATGTAGTCCAAACACACCATAAAAATGCCAAAAAGATAACCAATCAACAAAAGAACTAAAGCAGCCCATCAAATAGGAGAGCCTATATTCTCTAGTAAGAAAAGGGTGCCCCCTGACTTGAAAAAACATCTGTGATTCAAAAAAAAAAAAAAAAAGTTCAAAAGGGCCTAAGTGTAAATAACATTTAAATTCGTGTAATGCAACTGGGGGATGATGTTGTGTATAAGCCGCATAGCACCGTGGTGTGTGGCATCCGAGCAGTCCGTTCGGCAATTTAATGGTTCAAATCTCATCTCCACCGTGTAGCATCTGGACCATTCATTGCCGAGATAAAATCTGGGCCATGGGATTGTCAAACAAACTGCTCGAATGCCACCGGTGCACAACACCATCCCAGTTCTCCCAAATGACACTAATGTTTGCCTATCTTTTAATATGGAAACGTTATTTGAGTACTCTTAACTACTATTGAACTTAGAAATAAATCAATAATCGAGGTACTCTTAATTTGGTGTGACAAATAAATGAATGACCTACATGAAGGTCGGAATATTTTAAATTTGAAGATCTCATGATAATAGATTGATTAGGACAGGGTTGAATTGTATAAGATTCTTCTAATTTTAGGACCTCTATTCGAATCCCCCTAAAACGAATGACTCGATGCATCACAAAAAGGACCAATTGAGAGATTACACATGAGAATCTTGATCACTTGAGAGAAACACACTCTCCAATAATGCAGCTAGAACCCTAGATAAAAGCCTAGCCAAGACCATTTAGATCTAAAGCTTAGAACAAGAAGAGTATTTTAGAAGCAGCAAGAGAGACTACCTGAACTTTCTCTCACTTCTCTCATCCTCTACCAGAATACAAATTGATCCAAACTTCTAGAATTTATAAGAATCTTCTATCACGTACTTAGTCAAGTACGCAAACTTAGAAAATAAATAGATTCATGAATCTTAGTACTCCATGCATGATTAACACTATTGACTTTTGAACTTGACAAAAGACTTTTAAGTAACATCCATGTACATGAATCATGCGTGTCTCCGCTTAATTAAGCCAATAATGTTAATTAGCACAACTTTCTACATGATTCTATTTATATTCGATATTCGATTATCTTTTTTTTTTTTTTTTGTATGAATGAGTTACGTATCAAGAATTGCATGTGGGCAATTCATATATCTTTAAAATGACCCAAAACACTTGAAATCTTTAGCTTAGAGAATCCTCATTCCTAGTTGATGACTCATGAGCTTCTAGTTTGTTAAAATGACTCTTGAATTAATTTGATAGAAGACTCTCTAGAGTAACATTCATTTACCAATTAATCCATCGACAAGAGTCATGCGTGAATCTATTCAATCGAACTAATAAAGTTGGCGCAACTTTCGACACGATCCTATTCATAATTTATTATCCTGTTTTTTCTTGTATGTATGAATGAGTTGCGTATCGAGAACAACATACGAGTACATCAAATATTTGAAATGACCCAAATTACACACTTCAAATCTTTAGGCTTAGAGAATGGTCATTCCTTATTGGTGATTAGGAGCAGCAGGGCCGCTCATAAAATAACACGAGCTAGCTGCTAGTGCTAGTCCAAATCATATTCCTCTATCCAGACTGATGGGTGTGATGTAAAACTGCACTAATAATTGGATGGATGGATGGATGGATGGATGGTCATGACAAACTCTTTAACTGAGCGTGACTACAGCTAGCTTTCAGCTAGTGATATTTCCCCATGTATGCGAATCTTCTTATTTTCTTTGAATTTTTTGGGGCTCCTTTCCAGACATGCATCATGATATGGATGTCCACTGATTTCTGAATTTGACTCCTTTTTTTTTTTCTTCTTTCTCTTTCCTCTTTCTATTCAAGAGGAAGAAAACTGGTGCCAAGGTTCTCTTGTTAAGTTTAGGAGGGTAATTATTGATCAACTTGCCCTGGCTACTTCACAGAAGGCCAAAATCCAATGTTTTGTGTCTATCATGAACTTCTAATTCAATTATTATTCAATCATAAATACTTACACATACATTCACATCTTTTGACAGGGCTCACATACACTGGAGGTGTAGTATGTATAAGCTCCAATGTGAATGTGAATGAATTTGTGTAAATGTTTGTTCAAGTAGTTGTGGTTGTAGAATGATTACTTCAAATTTTATTGTAGTACTAGCTACGCCGTAATTGACAAGATGGGTCTTGATTTTCAGGTCTTGATTTTCTCGATTAAATCCGGGACCTTGAAGTTAACATCTGACAAACCCTCCAGTGGTTTCAAAATTTGGAATCTTTATTGGCCTCTAGGGAATTTGAATATGCGACCTTATGAAGAACAAACTCTTATTGTATTTCTCACACCACTTGTTCGGTTATGATTTTGAGAGAGGTTTTCAAGAATAATGAGTGTACAGAGATAGATAGAAAAAACTTATTAGAGACCGAGATTAAGTGAACCTCCGTACCTGTTCTTATACTCCCTCCGTCCCTATCTAATTGTCAATTACGATTTTGCGTACATTTTCAACGGTTTATTTCTTTTAACGTAAATATGCAATATAGATTTTATTTGATAGATCTTAATTTTTTCTATAAGACAACGATTTCAAAAACATGAACCATAACATGCATCGAGAGATATAAGCCGTTGAAAATACACGCAAAATCGTAATGGACAATTAATAGAGACAGAGTGAGTAATGATATGTGTAAAAAATGATTGTATGTGAGAGAATTAGAGACAAGAGAGAAGTCCCACACTGTGGTTTTGGAATGACTCAATTAAGTATCACTACCGTATCCTATAATTTCCCGTACCAACCGAATTGTTGATGACTTTGTGTTGAATGAATGAATAACAACGATGTGGGTGATGCACGAGAGACTCCATTTGGTAGCGTGCTATATCCGCCTTTTTAGGGGTCAAATGAGGAAATCTCAAATAGCATGTGAGGAAGGCACGGCACGATGATGATATAAATGATGAGGATAACTTCGAGAGCTAGTCCGGTTGGTTGGTTGGTCGGTCAATGATTTTGTTTTCCATATTATTGATCAGTTTTCGATTCTCGAGATCAAACCCTAAAAGAGTTGTAAAAATAAAAACACCACCACCTGCAAAAACAGTTGGTGTTTTGCAGGTGTTTGATGGTGGTGGTTGAGTCTGTAAACGAACCGAGCAGCTTGCAAGTTCGGATTGGTTCAGCTCGTTAAGGCACGGTTCGTTTACGCGAGCTGTTTGGTTCGGCTCATTGAGGCTCGGCTCTAAACGAGTTGAGCTTGATCTCCAGCTCGAGTTTTCAGCTTGTTTAATAAACGAGTTTGGTGAAGCTTGACTCATTAAGGGAGGTTCGGCTCGATTAAAGAGGCTCGTTTAGTAAATGAATAAGCTCGGCTCGTTAAGGGCTTGGTTCGTTAAGGCTCGAGCCGAGCTCGGTTCATCTACAACCCTAGTGGTGGTGGAGGTTTTTGTTCATCAGTGGGGTTGGTAGCAACAGGGGATCTTTGCTGCCGTGGTGGAGGGCATGTGGTTTTGGCTGTTGGTGGTGGAGTTTGTGGTTTTGGCTGATTCCACTAGTTTAGGGTTTTGGCTTTGGATTAGATTTGGCCCTTAGGGTGTTGAGTCTCGGCCCTTTGGGTTCCTGTTGACTCCTCCTGCTAACTGGTTTAGCTATTTTTTTTCTATTTTCAAAATATTGTGAGGTGATTTGTAGTGATAGATTAAGCTTGTTTCTTTTATGTAGCGCTCTCTGATGTATAATTACATGGTTTCTTTTTGTATCATTACTTTTAATAATATGGAAACCTTTTATTGCTGATAAAAAAAAAAACCCAAAACAGTAATTTCTTGCAAATTCTATGAGTAATTTCTTTCAAATTTTCCAGTTCTGGTGCGAATTACTAGGGGTGTACATGATCTGGATTGGTCCGGTTCTCTATAGAACCAATAACTGGACCATTTCAAACGGTTCTAAAAAATTGAGAACCAGAACCTAGCCAATATATGCATGGAACCTAACCAGAACCAAACCGCAAGACCGGTCCGATTTTGGTTCGGTTCCAGTTCTATCCAATAAGCATCCAAACACTAATTCACAAAATATGAACTCATAAAATTAAAGAAATAGGAAGATAATCTGCTGGAATAGGAAAGAAAGGAAGAAAATAAAAGCTTTCCTAATAAATGAAATTTCATCTCTAAATATATTAAGTTTAGTAAGGAAAAGATTAACCTACCAAATTCAAATACATATTTAATTACACGCACATGTATATCTATATTTATTTTAGTTTTAAACGGTCCGGTCCGGTTCTAACTATGGTTCATTAATTGAGAACCAGTAACCGAAACAAAATTAACGGTTCTTATTTTTTTGGAACCATAACCTAATCATAGAATTGCAGAACCGGACCAAATATGACAGTTCGGTCCGGATCGGACCAGTTTTACGGTTCGGGCGGTTTTTTTGGACACCCCTACGAATTGCATGTCTTTGACCAGATCGAAAGAAGATTAATTAAGACGCACGTAAGTTGATTTGGACATCTCTCACTATCAAAAAAAAAACAGAAAAACAAGAAGGATGAAGATAACCTTGCATTAATGGTAGGGGGTACTTACAAGTTACTAAAGCACAAGAAAGAGAGAAAAAAAAGGGGGGGGGGGGGCGCGTACTGAAGATACATAAAAAGAAGAACCTATTCCTATGCCAACTAAAGGCACCCAACACAGAGCCTGAGTCAACCTTTCCACAAAGAGTCGGAGTCAACCTTTCCACACCTAGTCTAACATTTTGACCCCAAAAAAAAAAAACCCCTTAAATAAAATCTCTTTTGCCTAAATGGGATCTCACTTTTTTGAGTTGGAAGGGGGCAGGCCAATGAAAATTCACGGGCCAGCTGGTTTCTTCTTCTTCTTGATGATCTTCTCAAATTGGCCCAGCCTGTTGTCACCCAGCCTTGACTTGTAGGCAGATTTCTTGTACTCCCACCATGTGAACTCCTTGTACAGACTTTCCTCTCCTTCCTCCATTAGTGGAGGCAAAGGTGTTATCTTTTCACTCGGGGGTGGCCCACCAAAGTAGATCATTGAAACCCTTGGTTTCAAACTGTCAGCCAGGACCCTGTGCCTTACACTCCTGAACCTCCCATTAGTCATCACCTGCACCACCATGCCCAATATTATAATAAACACAAAAAAAAATAAACCCAGAATCCGCAAGGCTTTCTCCTGTTTCAGAACAACTTGGGGACGAGAGTGGAAAAGGAAAGAAAATAAATTAAGAGGAAAAGTTAAAGAGAAATTGAAGGAAAAATTTAAAATTTTCTCTCCTTTTTCTTTTCACCCACAAGTTCCAAACAGAACCTTAAGTTTTCGAAACAAGAAAAGTAGTGGTAAAAGTAAACACCAACCTTAAGGAGATCCACAAATATTTTTTCCCCCACGGTTAGAAATGTTCCGCCACGTTACACGTGCCAAGGAGAACCACAATTAAGTAAAACCGTTTGAACGCATGTTTAACTATGGCTACGGGACCCAAGCGCGTTGAAAAGCCAGAACGATATAGCACGTACGCATGTGGACCCTATGTGCATTGCGAATGCGCATGCAAGTGTTCGCATAGCTTATTTTGACTGCGTCCAATGTTTTCAAAGTTGTGAAACTCCCCGAAAGCGACTCGTTGAAGGGGAAAGCAAGAACAATCGTGAGGCAAAAGCCATGGTAGAGGAAAGCAAAGAGTGGAAACAGAGAATAGCCCATTGAAAAATGCGAAATTTCGGAACGCAACTTTAGTAGAAGTCAACAACGTAACTCACAGATTACGGGAAAGAAAGTGAAATTTTCGGGCTTGAGTATGAGAAATACTTCAATCATCCGACACCGATGGTCCCGGGACGATATAAATATGCAGGGCCTGAGTTCTATAATGGCCCCCGTATCCAAAAAAATCCCAAAAAACTGCATGGTCGGTCGAAGTTTTTTTTTAAAAGTTTCTTCAAAAATGTCCGGGAATGGAAAATTAATGATTGACCTCATTCCGCTAAGGTTCTAATTTTTTGTTTTACGAAACAAGTTATTCTCTCACGAAACGTCACATTTAAGTCAAAAAAATAAATACTTATTTCAGTTTTACCCCTATTATGCACCGCTCCATGTGGAGGCTCACTCTTGATCTCACAAAAATACAAAAAAAATACCTATAAATTTTAAAATATAATTTTATAGAACCTTATAAAAAATCAACTTAACCGCATATCGGTAGATATGTTTTTTAAATTCGCAGGACGAAACTCTCAACTCCACACCTATAAACGATTGAATTTATTCTTTACATAGCCCCATGAAAAAATATTTTAAAATTTACGAGCATTTTCAACATCAAAATGAATCTAGACTCTTCATTTCTTTTTTCGGACATTTTCGGAAAAACTTTATCCTTGTGCGTCCTGACATTGCCCCAAATTTCACCACCACAAAAATCTACAAAAGTGGAAAGAATTTTTTTCATACTTGAATCTAAATGTTGACTGCTGCATAGCTCTTAAATGGAGCAGTACAGTAAACGGATAAGATATATGAATGTGGGGGTTGTACTTGTACTTCACCTGCAAGGAATCCCCAACATTGATGAAAAAGGAGGACTGATCAGGTGGGACAGACACCCACGTCCCATCCCTCAGAGAGATTTGCAGGCCAGTTGTGTTGTTCGATCTCACGGCAGACATTATCTGTGGGTCCGTGTGCTCTCCGAAGCCGACCAGATTCCGTCCGCTCTGCGCCTGGAGCTTCGGGCACGGCGGGTAGTAGTTCAGCCGGAAGAACGAGTCGCTATTCTCGTCATGCAGCAGCTTGCTTAGCATGTCCCTTGGTTCGATCCTTAGCCCGTCGGCGATGAGCTCCAGCACTCGACAGACCACCCCTCTCACTTTCCAGATGTATTCGTTCACGGCAGACCTGTGCAAATTTCATCAGAAATCCATTAGTAGAATAGAACACAAATTGGAAGACAGAGCTAGAGTGGTTTTCCGTTGCTTTTTAGGAGGAAGTGGTTGTTGCGGGTGTTTCCGGTTGGCCTCTTTTTTGATGATTTTTTGTCTTTTGAGTTCTGGGCGGCATATGATTGGTGAGGGGTGCGGGTGCCAATTGATGGGATTCTCGTTTCTTGTCATGATGCCATAATTTCTCGGGTCCTTTTAATCTCTTTTGTTTTTTTCAGATTAATAAAATTTCTTTTTACTTATTCAAAAAATATTTAGAGCACATAGAGACACCTTGTAGCTGCATTTTTTAAGCACATATATACTAGGGCCGAGGTTTGAAACGGAGTGATCACAATGGACATTACATGGCTTTGAATCGCGGTATTGAAAAACATAAGTTATCGGTGATACGATCCTATAACAACAATATCATACTGTATCAACTGTAACATAGGTAAATAATAGTATTGGACGACAATCCCATTACGTAAAGGTTGATAATGATAATATATGTAACGGCCTTTATTTAAAATCCTGTATGCATCATGCAAGCCAAGAGTCGTAGCCAACTAACCTATATATAAATAGATAAAGACAGAAACATTTATTGGACAAATTCAAACCTGAAAACTTCTGGTTTTTCCTGGAACATTGAGAGAAACTTCTGGGAAATGAAGTCAGGGTTGGTGCTGAAGAGGAGGTACTCAATCCAGCCCACATCTCCATTGGGGCCAATCCTCTTGTTCCCATAGCCGAAAGGGCTGGGCGGGCCGGCCCTGTCCTTCTCGGGCTGGGGCAGGCTGAAGAACTTGACAGCCTCGGCTTCCAACCTGGCCATCAACTCCGGACAGACCCCATGGTTGACCACCTTGAAGAACCCAAACTCTTGGCAGGCCTCAACTATGAGGGTCTTTGCGTCAGGGGCAGAGAGGTCAATCACCGGAATCCCAGTGAAGAGGCTCCCGCTGGGCTTGCATGTCTTGATGAGAGAGAAATCCTCTAGTGTTGGCTGAGATAAGACCACCATGGTTGTAGATGTGGTTGTGGATGTAAGAGAGAGAGAGAGAGAGAGAGAGAGAGAGAGAGAGAAGGGGGGAGGAGGAGGAGGAGGAGAGAGAGAGAGAGAGAGAGTGGGGATGTGACGGAATTGGTAACTGGTAATGGAGTTTTAAATGGGCAAATTGTGTAAATGCATGAGAAGAGATGTCAGAGAGGCGTTACTAGTTATAGAGGGGGCCATCTGGCTTTTTGTGTCAGCTTAGGCAAACTTCCAACGAGGCAGAAAATTTTCTCTACTGTATTATTGAGCACATATTCAATGGGCCCATATCCACATCTTACGCACCAATCTTATAAAGTTCGCATTTTTATAACTGGTAATTCGGGTTAATCTACGCTTATCTCGATTGGTTCTAGAGTCTTGAAGTTGACAATTAAATAAATCTCCCGTAATCCTAGATTATAAAATGATTGGTCTTTGTGGGGTTCGAAGTTGCATCTCTCGGCCGAAAACAAGCCCGTTCAATTGCTTTCACATACATACCCCTATAGTAAGTTAGGAACATGGTGTCCATGGATAGGGACCCCTCATTTTTTGGGCAGTTGGATTTTGAGAATATTTACTTTAAATAGAAAGTACGCCCTTTGTTTTCCTTGACGACGTCTTTGTTGGAGTGACTGCCGGGAGTAATTTCCCGTTCATGGAGCATATACGTACAGTGGCATGGATCATTAATATGATCACCTACAGAAATAGGAGTTGCATATATATGGGGGACCCATGCTAGGGACAACATGAGTGTTGGCCCTATCTGGGCCGTTCACGCTCGGTAATGGACGGTTTAGATTTCATCTCTCCACCCAAATAAATCTCAGTCTTTCAGCCGAGATAAAATGGAAGTCATCCATTGCTGAGTATAAACGGTACATAAGAAAAGTAGGGTCCCTGGGCTTCTAGGTGACAAGTCTCTAAATTTGGACTTCTCTTTTCTGATAGTAACTTATCATACCTTCACCAAGTTTTATATATATATAAAAGCCCCAAGGGATTTTCCTGTGATATATTAAGATTTGTAACTTAGAAATTTGCTCCCTCCTAAAATTTTAGATTTTGAAACATTTTAGGTGCTATCAGTGCAAGGTCAGTCCATACAGATCATTTGATCCAGCTTGAAGTGGGGCCCCCACTAGTGGACTGTAAACGGTGGATTTGTAGTCCCCCAAGATTAGTCGAGGTAAAGTAAGCTGATCCTAACACTCGATTACTAGTTTTTTTAAGTACTCCCTCTGTCCCATTTTGTTTATCCCTTTTTGATATTAGTGTCAGTTTTCAATCGCTTGAATCTTCCAATGTGAATCTTTAAAAATATGCAATATAGATCTTATTTGATAGATTTCAATTTCTTCTGTAATACAAAGTTGTCGAAATCATGAAATATATTATCGATTAAAAGAAATAGGCAATAGACACAAAAGATATAAAAGAAATAATGAACAGTGGAAAATGAGACAGAGAGAGTATATCTAAACCGATGAGCTATTTAATCCACACAAATGTGTTTGAAAACACTCTTGAAGTACCAAGTTGTAGTGTTCTAGAAGCTAAGTAATATTTATCCTACCTCTCATGCTATGCACAGTACAACTCATCCTATATTCCATGGTATAAGATAAGTCTGTCAATGGACCGAATTCAATTTGAAAAATCAAATATGAATTCGATACCGTCGATCTTAAAATCTGAATCCAGTATTCCAAATACAGATCGGATTGAATTCGGATCGGATCAAATTAAATATGTTATCAATCCGATCTGAACTTTATTTTTTAAAAAAAAATTTATTTTGAAAAAATAAATGTTTAAGAAGTTGTATTTTTATTTTAAATTTTTTATGGAAAATAATATTTTTTTGAAGATTTTTTTTTTACTAAAATTTTTTAAGTAAAAGTTTTCGGATCGGATCCGATTTTTCAGATTCGAATTACCACTATCGAATTTAAGTCTTACCGGATTCAGATCGGATTTAAATCTTATCGGATTCAGATCGAATTCGAATTTATCGAATCCGATTCATTGACAGATCTAGTACAAGATATCCCCACTATATCCTTTAATATCAATCTAGATGAACATACAAGTCCAATGAGTTATAACCACCCTTAGGTTATAATAACTCACTATTTTGTAGAAAAATATACCAAAAGACATGATTTTGTAGAATACTATATTTGTTGTTTTAAATGAGAATCTAAGCGGGCAGCATTTTCTTACATAAATGTGAATATTATGCATGTATGTCTTTTATCCAACATACATAGATTTATAAATACTGCTTGTAAAATATAAGTTAATCGTTCATAGATTTAGATGGAATTGAACACACCATCGGTATACTCGCATCACAACGAAAAATGAAAAAAGTTTCAACTGATTACGTGTACGCGCATGCTCGCCACACAGAGGATGCTATAGTTCAATGAATAACTAACAAACTGTCATGAAAATAGAAGACCACAATATTTTTGTTCTTAGGCCTCGATCTCACCATCTGACCGATGAGATCACCATTCCCTATCTCATTGTTTTACACTGCATATCTCTTTTGTTTCATTTCAAAAAAAAAAAAAAAATACAAAACACATTGCAATCAGTGGCGGATTTAGGATTTCTATACAGATGGGTCACCTTTCAAACGTTTTTTTTTTTTTTATCGGCAAATTTTTTTGTCCAGCGTCCATAGGC
This sequence comes from Rhododendron kiyosumense, assembly GCA_019656275.1. Taxonomy (NCBI): domain Eukaryota; kingdom Viridiplantae; phylum Streptophyta; class Magnoliopsida; order Ericales; family Ericaceae; genus Rhododendron; species Rhododendron kiyosumense. The sequence goes on along the minus strand of BPLS01000274.1, from coordinate 177,452 downwards.
AAATCCATGGTGAGAAAAGATTGTCTCACCGACGCCATGGGATACAGGAGACACTAGAGACAGAATGAAAAAACCAGTAAACTAGTAAAAGACATGTTTTGTGTACCTAACTGAACCGAATTTTCAGACTCAGACGAGATGATGAGGGTCCCGTTCCAGTTTTTCCAAAAAGGAACTTTTAAAAAAGAAAGGTAATTTCAAGTTAAAAAATCATGTGTTTACGCAAATAATTTTTCTACCAATATAGATTTTATTTGATAGATCTCATTGAGATCTTTTAAATGGTGAAAAAAAATTTAAAAATTATTTTTTATGTTCATTATATTTGAGTTTGAAATTATCTTCTTTTTAAAAAAAAAAACAGAACGGCGAGAGATTGATTGAGATGATGAAGGTTGAAGAGGATTTGATAAGTTTTCGTTGTTTGGTGATTTGGGTAGAACGATTCATTTAGAGAGAGAAGCCTGTGGTAGAGAGAGATAGAAAGAGAAATGTTGAAAGTAAGGAAAATCTAGGAAAAAAATTTTGAAAAATTCTTTTTAAGTTCCAAAAAGAACAAAACAGTCCATGTTTGGGTTCCCTAAATCAAAAAAAAAAAAAAAAAAAACGTAAATTGCAGGAGGGTCACGTGACCCACCTATGCTAAGGTGTGTACGCCCCTGATTGCAATGATATTTGGGAAATCAAAAAACCAGGATCGAAGGGGGCGGGGGGAATTGCCCATCACGTGGCCCAGGGCCACCCCGTGCCGACCTATTGGGTGCCGTGTCATTCCACCCCATTGCTAGGCTCGTGGGCCTTTTGTTTGAACCCGACGGCTTCGACAGGGCGTGTCCCGACACAAAACTAGTTTAGTTGTTGGGAGGCACATGTCACGCGTACTCTCTCTCTGTCTCTCTCTCTGGGGCGATAAACTAGCTGAACAATCCGAATAGCCATTCGATATCGTTTTGAAAACTTAATGAGCTTCGTGAAATATTCGATCGTAGCTTGTGTATGTGACTAGGGTTGGCTCCTCCACTATTAATTCAAATGAATCATTCGTGCGGAGTCTGGAGTGGCCCCCGTGCCCGTCAATTCCTTATCGATATGCGCATGCACATCATCGGTCCCTTTAACTTGTTCATTTTTTTATAGGTGATTTTCTTTTGTATCCTTTGTACTAATATTTCTTTCACCGTTGGATTCAAATCATAGAGCCGTCAAGCCGATCTCGATTGAGTTTTAATCAAGTCAAACATGACATGATTTCGAGTACGTAGCTTGAATTTTCTATATACCATAAGGTGAACGAGTTGAGCAGTAGTCTGTTCGCGCGAGCTTGATTTGAAAGCTTAACGGATGAATTTCAAAAAAATGTTCAGGTCTGGTTTGTTTATGTATAGCAAACCAATCTCAAACGAGCTCTTAACGAACGAATACAAATTCAAACTCGAGTAACTTGGTTCGTTTGTCAGCCCTACACTCCGAGCAAGATATATGTGACAGGATGGATGCAGGCAAGCAAACAATTTAGGTTTCTTCGTGCATGGCGAACAAGCACTGGTGGACTAGGTATCCAAACAAACAAGAATTCTCTCTCACTTACATGCACAACGATTTTCAACGTGTTTTGGTTTTATGAAATATAAGGAATTCTGTTCAAGTAATCTGTACCCAAATTCCTCCGTACCATTCTTACGAATTTCCGGCCGTTGGATCAAGTTAAATTTTTTATGTTCGTTGAAAATTTCAAATAATTCAACGACAAAAGACGTACGGGAACATGAGTACACCTCATTTTCGGTACAAAAGATTTTGATATGCGATATTTCTTTGACATGTTTAATGAGTGCATTTACCTGTTTATGAAGAATTCTAGAAGCAATTATTGAGATTTTGACTTTTAAAAAGTTGTCGCCGATGTTTGTAAAAAAGTCCTTATCAACAGTAGATTCTTTGGATTCTAGGAATTCCTAAAAACTAAAATATGGTCCAAACTCTGATTTTAGAGATGTTAGGTTTGAAGTACTTTTCAGATCAAATTTTATATTCTAAAAGTGTGTTTGCTAATAGCTCTGGATACAGATTCTACATTATAGCTTTCGATTCTGTTTTCGTCGAACAATCTGACCGGAGCATGAGTTCATATGTAGCCTATTTCTTGTTGACAAGTGAATAAAAGATGAGTATGAAGCATTGAAGAACTATACAGAAAAATAGAACATCAAAAAAAACTCACAAAGTTACTTTATTCATTGAACAAGAACTGCAATAGTTCGAAGCATTCTGTTACTACAAAGTAAAACAAAAACAGGAAATTAAACCTACGACAGCCTTGTCAAAAAAAAAAAAAAAAAACCCTACGACAGCCAATGACCAACAAGAAATTAAACCTAAGACAACCTATACAACCGCATACAACCAACAGGAGATTAAATTGCACCTATGAGAAACAGAAAACAAACCAGAACCACATCGAAGGAGGACCTAAAAACCACCATACTGACATCGTCAACTAACTGGCCTCAAGGAAGGCTACTGACCCAAGCGCGCACCATGCTAAGGGTGCTCGGCAAGCTTGTTAAAAGTCTTGACAAACTGCGATGGGTCCACGAACTCCTTCATTGTGTTTTAAGAGTTGAATACATGTTCTTGTTGAGGATGGATCAACTTGGGTGTTTTGACTTTTGAGCCTTAATTCTGATACCACTCTCCTTTAGCATGTTGACAGAACGCCGCTTTGTCATCTGGCCATCGTCTGACTCTCTTTTATCCTTACAAGCTGAAGAGGTTTCCCAAGCCAACCCTTTGCCCTTTGCAAACCTAAACATGACTTCCTACAATTTCACGCTCTTCATCCAACGTGGGTGCCCCTAGAGTCAAGGGATGGGCAAATGCTCCGGCGAAGTCTTTTATTCCAGAAAGGCTTTGCATCAGGGTGTGCCTACAAGTCATGAAATCAAATTGCGCAAGAAAGTTTAGTAACATGGTTTGATGGATGGGAAAATGTGGAAAGTAGGGTTGCCTAAAACGAATATACCTGAGTGTAAAGCCGCCAAGGTCCGCTCAACAAACATAGTAAACAAACCGGCTCAAGCGGTTTTCTTGCATCTGAACCCCTCAACGAATTTTAAGGACTTTGCCTCACGAAGGCCAATCAACTAAATATATTTCATGAAACAACCAAGAATGAAGGAGCTTCCCATTAGTAAATTAAGTTTTGGGTTGATTGTTGAAAAATATGCAAGTACACGTTCTGATAGTAAGAACTATATAACTTTCAAGCATTGCAATATTCCACTCGGTTAACACAATAATTCATTTTCTCTAAGGCCTTACAATAAAAACAGAAAACATGTTTGGCATTTTAGGTCTAACACAAAATATCCTACACTAAAACGATCCTCAAGCTACTGATCCTTTCCTTTTCACCTGAAAAATGGTTTCAACAACATGGATTAAATCGTGTACCATGACAAGCTGAATGAGAGAACAAAAGAATCCAAAGTATGATGCTCAAGTCGCCTAGGTTTTCCTTTTCATGGTCGTAAAATAAAGGGATGGGGTTCTTGTGCAGTTTACTGAAAAAATACGAATCATTTACGCAAAATCATTTCATTATAAAGCAATCATCTCGAATGAGACGAATGGAATCCAAAACCCAGTTTGAAATGTCACCACTTATCTAAGCGGCTCACAGCCAAGATTTTTTTTCCATCAAAAAGGTAGGACAGTGAGAAGACCTACCTTGACCATTATTCTCAACCATTTCAGATGCTTGAGCCCAGAAAGGGTTAAAATTGATTCGGACTTCGTCTCAGGTCAGGTTTTTATCTGAATACTTCTTTCTTCACTCCATCATTTCAGATATGAAGATTGTTGTCTTCTATCTCTAACATACCAATGCTTTTGTCTAAGGTCCCGTAAGCAAAAAGGAGAAGCCATATCATCTTCCTACACTTGTTTCAAACAGAATATGTACTCTCTCCCTCCTCTCAACTGTCCCTCCCTCTCCCTCCAAGAAACTTCTGGTGGCTCTCTCACTCATTCTGGCTTCATACTATTGTCCTGAGAATGGAGGTGAAAGGGTGAGAAGGGTCCACAAGTCCTCTTAGTTTTAAAAACATGTTACTGAAATATCCACAATATGAATATCCCTACATGCATGAGACATAAAAAACTTCTGACATTTAGGTAACTTTGCCTTCAATTCTCCACTTTTCTCAAGTCTCCACAAAAATTCTAACCATGTAGCTCCAAAACTGAGGTGGAAAAATGGTATTATTGATGAAGCTCAGGAAGATCAGTGTAGGATTGCAATTAACATACATCTTTGTGATTTACCCTAATCGTTTTTACCATAAATGAAAAAAAAACAAAATCATGAAAGAATTCCATTAATTTTGTTAGCAAATAAAGGGATAGTTTAGAAAAACCTGATGGCAGTAAACCAAATATGAGAAACCGAAAGCTTGCTTTATGAGCCCCTCGTTATGCACTGTCCTATGCTATTTCACAAACCTTCCTCGCAGGTACAGCAGCTATTAGGGTCCTAAACATATAGCACAAATTCCAAGAATAACTATTGAAGTGACAGAAGAGAAGAAATTATACAAGAATATAGTCCTCAACAACATAAAGAGTGTGCTATATACCGAAAAATACTGCGCTTAGTGCACATCTGACCACTGAATGTTACGCAGGTAGTCAGGTACACAACGCCCACAATCTTTTTGAGGAAACGTGCTACCAAAAAGCACCAGCAATTAAGTTCCTCGAGGTCTTAAATAGATTCTCTGGTTCTATTACTCAGATCTGTAGGTACCAAAGTACCAATACATTCTTTTAATCGTCTTTCATTTCATTTAGGATTAGATAACAGTCTATGAACACCAAATGTTTTACAGTCCCACAAAATCTCCGATATCTCATCTTGAGGCACACTCAGAGCCTCTTGTTTGATTGACCTGTGTAATCCACAGAAGAATTTTGGGTCTTGCAATCTGATGTACTCACGCAAAACCCTCTCATGATTCGGGACCCAGTTCCTTGGGAGCGGAGTGTAATCACAAGAAGGTATCAAAGACATGCGAGAGAACTGCACACCTTCTATCTTATCAACAAGTCCCATACTCAGAAGATCAGAGTACTCAGGTACAGAACTCTTATTACTCACCCTCAGTGGACTACTGAGATCACGCGAAGCTATCTTGTATACCTTGGCACGAGATTTCAATCTATACCTTGCAGCATACAGTTTAGCTAGAGAACCACGTATCACATATGCAAAAAAAGCAACAACTTTTTTGCGGTTATCTGCATATCTGTACCAATCTGCCATGGTCTCAAGAAACTTGTTCATCTGTTCATTAGTATGAGCTTGACCTGAATAGAGCATTGGTGTACAAGGCAGTGGCTCTGGATCCTTATCACCCTTAATGAGCTCAAGCTGCCTGAATTGATGAATACATCGTTGTAAGCTAGCTGTAACTGAAAGCAGAGTACCAACACCTTTCTTGCTCACAATTTCGCCACCAGTGGCAGTGTATCGAAGAGTTGGGTGTATCACCCGGAGACAAATTATATGGTCCAGGAACTGGATTCCTCTGCTGATGTGTTCTATCTCCACCTTTGAATTATCCAAACTTAACCCATATTTGCTCTCACAAAAGTTAATTATTTCCTTCCGAATTCTCAATGCCTCTTCTCTAGGTCCTCGAATCCCAACTAAGAAATGACCACCATAACGAAGGTAATCCATTTTCCTCGTTCTATCCTCCCCACATGATGGAACAAACTCTGGCCAAGCAGGGTTATGACTACCATCATCCAATGAACTTTTCCATATCGAATCGAGCTTGGACGGCCTAAAAAACTCAACAAGTTTCTCTTCCATCATATGATCCAATTCATTAAGGCATATATTAGCCAACAAAGGACTAATAATTCCACAACACCCATAATTGGGTACCTTGACAGCCTCCTCGGGTGCAAAACTATCAAAAATTCTCAACCAATAAGGGTCTGGCTTCGGCTCATCTGCATTTAGAATCTTTTTCTTACTTGAACCAGTTTTCTTCTTCTTCCTCTTCTTTCCAAACTCTTCTTTACCTTTGTTTTTTTTGTCAGCAACAATGAAACTTATGTCAGAATTAGGCACAAACCATATACATCTAGTAAACAGGGAAGGAAAAAGAAACGATAACCGAATTCTCCCTAAGGCACTATTAGGTTCACTAGACTGGAGGCAGCATAGAAGGATCATTCAAAATTTAGGTAAATGGCCATTCCATTAGGAGGTCTAGTTATAACCATTCCATTCATTTGCAAATAAATTCCAGCAAACTATACACTCCCCAATAGCATCTCCAATGGTTCAGTTGACGAACCACGTTTTGCCGGGAGAGGAATCGTTTTTGTAGTAAAGTTTATGCACGTAGCTCACTGGATGCTAAGAGTCTTATAGCCCAAAAACGGGAATAGCGGTTTTACTAGTTCCTTAATACCTTCTTACTAACCTATTTATAGTCAAGCAAGCCTTTCACCTGGCTAAAACACAAAAAAGCGTGGTGGGCCCAGAAGCGATCAACAAGGGCTAGTGGAGACCAAGTTCGAAAGAGCGTCATTAGCACGACTTAAACCCATGACCTCCTAACAACCCAAACCCCGTGGGTAGGAGTGAGGCATGAGCCAGTAGGCTACACCCCTGGAGGTTGAAGGGTTGTTTGTTTGTTTATTTGCTCCCTTAATGGCCGTCCCATTTGATATAATTCAGATACTTGTTATCAAAAAATAATAATCACAACAATATAAGCCAAGAAAACACCTAAACCATCAACAAAGATAACTTCAACAAAATAAAGAAAAGAAAAACCTCTTCTTTACCTCCACTACTACACCTAGCTCCTCCATTGTCGTTCACCGGTGCCCTAAATGCCCCTTTAATCAGACCCAAAACTTTCTTATCCTTGACAGCCTTACCAACACAACCCATCACCACATTCACATCAACATGTTCAAACATCCCCCTCACATCCCCTTTCAAGAACCACAGGTACCCCGCGAAACCACTCCGGACGGTTCGAATAGCCGTGTGCGGGTTCCGCCCGGGCCGGAACCCGTGCGACCTCGGCGAGAACCGGGGCTCGAAAACCGGTTCGAGGATCATTAAAAGCACTTCCTGAACAACACGGTCTTGGAAAAAAGAAGGAGATAGCAGTTTGGTGGGATTAGGGCTAAGGATGTGGAGCTGGGTTGGGGAGTTCCACTGGAAGCGGCCTTTGACGACGGCGTTTTGGAGGGAGAGGAGGGAGAGGAGGGTGTGGGAGGGGAGGGAGGATTTGGGAGGGAAGGAGGCGGTGAGGTGGGCGGAGGCGCGCTGGTAGGAGAGGACCCAGAGGTCGAGGTTGGAGAGGAAGCCAGTGAGGTTGGGGAAGGGTTTGGTGGGGTGGGTTTGGCATTTGATCCAGAGGGAGGAGAGGAGTTGGATTGGGTCTTGGTTTAGGAGGGTGTGTGGGTCTGGGTGGTGGTGCGGCGGCGGCGGTTCTTGGTTGTTGTTGTCGCGGTGGCGGTGGCGGTGGTGGCGGGGAAGGGGTTGGGTGGGGGAGGAGGTGATGCGTCTCAGGTGTTTGATGGAATTTCTCAGTGTCATGTCTTCTTGTTGGCGATTCCTGTCTTGGTGATAGTATTTGTTTTGATCATTTGTCTTGGTGATAGTATGAACTGATTGTTTTCGTTGGTTTCAACCTTCAATAATTATGAGTACCCCGAACAATTAACTAAAAAATGCTCTGAAAGGAGAAATCAAAGTGAATTTAAATCATTAATTTTTGTTTTCTGAATATTTTGATGGTAATTTGTTGGAGTATGTAACTTTGTTCTTTAACCCTTAATTAATGAGAGAATTATGTTGGTTGTGTATGATAATGTCAATTAAGTAAACTCACCGATTCCAAGCTAGTAAAATTTTCCTTAAATCAGTCGGTATTCTTTCCGTTTTTCGGTCAAACGAAAATTCGTCAGTTATTGGGACGGAGGAAATATTTTTTTATCATTCATAAGTTTTGGTTAATCAAACATCTTGGACATGAGAAATAAAAAATATGAAATTATAAAAGCAATAAAAAAACATGAAATTATAAAAGCAATTCAAAATAAATTTATGTAATCGTAAAAACAGTCACTGTATGAATTTTTAGCAAATTTTGGTCATAATGTCTTCACTGAATCAGATTAGGGATGACAATTTACCCCACCCCGCTTCGATTGAGGTAGATTTTTATCAAATTTTTAGCTACCGGAACGGGTTCGGGAAAAAATTAGAAAACCGGGCCGGGGCCGGGGAGAAAGTTAAGAATAAAAAAAGAGGGGGAGAAAGTTAACCGTTAAGCCAAAAGAACCGCATTCCCGCGAATCGAACGTCTCTGTATATGGATATTGCTTATTGCGATTCTCCTCTCTTGGCTTCGTTCTCTCTCTCTCTCTCTCTGCATACAAACTCAATATAGGTTTGGCCTTTTGGGTTCATCGAGAATCTGAAACCTAGCTCGCGACTGCCATACTCGATGAAAGATATTCACCACGACTGCCATACTCGATGAAAGATATTCACCACGGTAACGCAAAGTTGGCCAATAATCGTGCATTAAGGACCAGGACAGCACCTAGACCTCAAAATCCTCTAGGTTTGTCTATATGATTACTTGGGTTGTCTGTCTTGTTTCTTTTTACTCCAGTTGTTTGAGCTCCAATTGTTGCTTACATGAGGGGCCATTCGCAGGAAACGTGATTGAAAATGCTTTTTCCACGACTTACTAAGAGGCAAGGGCATCTCCAGCTCTTACTCTTTCGATTGATTCGTGACCAAATTCTGAGTTAAAAGCCTTGAACTCACTCCCATCATTGGCTCAAACTCATGCCGTATAGAGTTTTGCTCAAATTATTGTTAGCTTGTTTTGCGCTTCACAATTTACAACTAAGCCTTAACGAAGCTTTTACCCGAATTTGTGCTTCTATTTGAGTTTTTCCATTGGAGTGACACATACCAAATGAAGCTTTTACTCAAATTTGAGTAAAGGGCTAGAGATGCTCTAATGGAACTCTTATTTTGGTGCAATGGATGTTAATGTTTATATGTGAGAATTGTTGCAATGACTAAATTTGACTTTTCAATTGTTGGTCCTTTTGGCCTTTCACGCATGGGTTTCGAAGATCATCCATTTGGATTGTTTGCAATCTTCCGTTTAGTGAAGTCCATACTTGTGTGGCTATTTATAGCCCCTCATGTAACAAATACTGAACTCAAGCATTATCAATACAATCTTTCCCTTTCCCAGATAATATAACATGGCATTACGGTTATATTAAACAATCTTGATTTCCCGTCTTATTTTAAGTTTCAATTAGTTTTGACTTCCGTGCAGCTATCGCTAATCCGTTTGCGAGATTTTCAAGGCATGGGACAATTACACTAGGTTGATTCTGGAGGAATCCTCCAGATGATTTGAGCATGCTTCTTCCTCACAGAAGGGACACGTTGGGACCTTTTGCTCCAGTGAAACACTGAAGTATCTGTTCTTGCTTCTTGGGGACAACTTTGGTAATCGTTTCGGTGAGTTCGTTTTTAACACGGAATCTCATCCTTTTCCGTAAAGGAACTACTCAAAGGTAATTGTGCTCTTCCTTCAGTAGAAGCATTATATTGTATAAAGCATAATCCCGTGTCACTTTTTGGAGGTCGTAGCAGGAGAAAGTGAGCGGAAAATTGTTCGCATTTCTATTCTTGCATCTGGAAGCCAAGGTAGTCTGACCATTACATAACAAGTATTAGAGGTGGCTCAATTGGTCTTTATTTGTCCAATGAATTGATGGATGTTGATCGACAGCCCTCTGTCACACTAAGAAAAACCCAGCGTACCTAAGGATACTGTTGCTATTTTTTTTTTTTAAACAAAGAAGAAGAGAGATAACAATACTGTGGAATTGTCAATCTTTACACCATCAAATCATTACAATTTTGCAAGATGTGTTTTTTCCTGGATATGAGAAGCAATTGAATGAGATGTTTTCTTAATCCTGTATGTGTTGAATGCACTGTGATTGACTTTTCCAGTTTTCAGTACCATTAACTTCTTTGGACGGACAAATTCATTTGACTTATTGTTTATACCCGTTTTTGGCACCGCGGATCGGGCCAGTCATGATTGGATTTTAAATTAATTCTTTAATTAATTTAGGCCGAGATTGGGTATTTGACTGGTGGTTAATCATTGGGCCATGGGTATTTTTCCATTTGGGCCCAAGAAGCACAACCCTTGCAAAGAATTGCGGCCCAAGATCTTTGAGAGGAGCAGCCCATATTTAATTATGGCCCGAGGTCCTTTAAAGGTGTAGCCTACAGTTTAGCCCATGAGGGGAATGATGGTTCGACCCATGGATGCAGCCCACGGTTCTAGGCTAACAACAAGGTGCTGAAATGAGGTGCGGAACAAGGCCCCACCTTTGTAGGGAATTAGTTGTGCTCTGGTAGTTGGGTTTGCTTCAATTCAAAGGCCAATTGACCAAGTCAATTGGCCATGTGTCATGAGGAGCACAAAAAAGAGGGGAAGTTGGGAGATATTTCTACCTAAGCATGGGACACGTGTCAACATACGAGAGGCCCATTCCCCATGATCAAACTTAACTGCCATCAACCTCTGAGCAACTGCCCATGATCGAACATGCATGGAAAGTGGAGCAAATCGTGGGACTCATGGCAGCTCATGGTGCAATGCTGAATCCGAATTCAGGCCTGAATCAGCTTGCTGTTTTGCTTATAAATAGCAGAATTGAAGACAGAAAACGGGTCCAACACCAATCAAAGCTAACGCTTACAAACAAAGTCTTCCCAGCGAAGCACACTTTCCTACTTTCAGCAAAGTAGACTATCGAATACTTAGTATTCAACCCCATTCGAACTAACTTTTTCAAGTAGTTTGAATTTTACTTTTCTTGTACCACTTTATTATCCCGGAGTAATAAAGTTTACGTTTTCACGTCTCATTTCCTATATGACTAAGAAATATTAAGTCCACAACCGTGTGGCAAACCACGAACCTCCTTACGATCTTTAACCTTTGGGTCGTATACAATCGCTCTACGATAGAAGTCAAGATTCACGGGAATCTTCACAACAAGTTAGGCGCTACAAGTCTTGGCACGCCCGCACACATCGCATTCACGCCCGCTGCCAAAAACGCGAGTTTTCACTTATATAGCCTGTTTTATTGTTATTATATCTCATTGTAACACAGTATCCTTGAAGCTAGAAGCTTTTCCATATATTCAATATCGCTTTTCAATAATTAGTTTAATTACACTCTGAACTTTCAGAATCAACTTGAAGGAGAAACAAAGTGTCCCCATCTCGGACAACACTTAGGTCATCTATTTCAGCATTCTCTGCGTTTACCACTTTTGTTAGACTGTGGTCTCCAAATTTTTCACCTGCAGTTCCACAATGGCATAGTATGCAAACATAAGCACTAAAAAATATGACATACCTTTTAGGCCTGAGCGTACTCATTTCTTGAAATTGAATACCATGCTGTTTTTATATGTATAACTGAATATTAATTAAATAAATAGTTTTTAATTGCAGGTTCAGTGTCATAGTACTCTTTGAGATTAAAGCAAGCTTACCGCCAATCCTCAATAGCTCTTCTAAGGAATCAGGTAGGATTATTAGCTTCCCAAGTTGCTTTTGTGAGCAAATCTCCTTGTGGGATTTCATGTGAATGGTGACTCTCTTAGGGAGTTTGATAATATGATTCTCAGTCTGAGCCCTAGAATGACAATTGATTCTTGAAGGCTTGGAGTGACCATTCCTAGTGTTCTGTGCTGTTTCTGGTCTGAAAATGTTGGTTTTGTGTTCATCTATCATCCTTCTCGTTCCATTACTCAGTATAAGGTCGTTTATGTTTTTTTTTCCCTGCTGATCATCTAGAGCTTTTGGGGTCCACCCGCTGGCATCTGGTTTGTTTGCATTTGCTCCTGCTTCCTGAAGGGCTCTAACCATTTCAAGATGCGCATTACGAGCAGCAACATGGAAGGCTGTTTGGCTGCAATCAGCAAATGAATTTACGTTCCTTCCTTCTCTAGTAAAAGTAGGACCTTCTCCAGTTTCTTTTTTCCCTCTAACGTCTGAATTATTGAAGCCTATATTGCTCATATCTTGCATTGATGGATCTCCATGCGGATGCTCTTCACTTGTATCATGAGAAAAGCTCTCTCTTTCCATTGCTTCATCAACCCACTCACCCATGTTCGAACTTGGATCTTTCCATAGGTTCACAGAGCAAAAGCTTTCCATCCCTTTCAATTTCTGTAAATTAGATGTATAAAAAGTTAAATCAACCTTTCTTGCGGTGTGTCTTGGGGAATGAGAAAGAAAGCCAATAAAATTTAATCTTGCGTATACCTTGAAAAGATTTCTCATAATGGTATCACGATCTTCTGTATTTGCTCGAATAAGTTTCATCAGTATAGTTTTGTTCAGTCGTAATATTTGAGAAATCTCAGCAGTTCGAACTGTGAATGGTTGTGGCCTGTTACACAGAACACCTATTTCTCCAAAGATATCCCCCGCAATGGCCTTTCCAAGAAACTGTATGTAAGTGCACGAACGAATATGAAGTTAGATTGGCTTTGTTGTTCATTCTACATACATTTATTTCCTCCGTCTCCACTTGTTTGTCTTAGAGATCTCGAACAATTGGACCTGATTAAGTTGCAACTGTCAAGGTCCAAGGACACAAATGGAGACGGAGGAGTTATTCAAGACTGACAAGTACGTACTTGGTCTTGCCCATGAATCTCTGCAATGAAATCCTGCCACCAGAAATCATTTGGACATCATTCTCAATCCAGATATGCTACAGGTAAGCATTATTAAAACATCACAGTTCTTGATGGATATAAAGGTTACTCACCACTGCTCCTGAGACAATTATGTAAAGATCTGTTGGTGACTCGTTCTGTAGGATCACATCTTCCTTGGGCGGGAAATACTCTGGTTCCATTTGAGGAACCTATTGCAATGCATGTGGTTTGGTGTTATATACGGCCATAGAATAAATTTTGACAGAGGATTTCATCGAAACATACGAACATGGAAAAAATGGAATCGAAGAGAGAAGAAAATGAATACCAATTGGAAAAGGAAGTCGTGAGAAACACCCTGGAAAAGGTGGACATTCTGAACGACATTGAAGAACAAAAAGTGGCCAATGCTAGAACGAATGGCTTTTGGTAGGCCATTCAAGGTCTCTTGGTGTTTCAGTCCTTCTGTTTTGAAATCGAGGCATATGTGAGCCAAAATTTGATCCTCTATGCGCGAGGGCAATTGATTTCTTCTTGTGAATTCTGAAGCAGCTCTGATAGCATCCCTCTACAGGATCAAAAGTAAGTTCTTTTAACAAGACAATTTTGAGAAAACGATCCCATGAAGTGGTGAAGAAAATTCGGCCATTAGAATGGGCCATTAGAGTTAGGGTTGGCAATAGGGCGGGTAGGGGGTGGATACCACTATCCCATCCCCGATTCCCGAACCCAAATCCATCCCCATCCCTTCCTGGATCTCTACCAGGGAATTATTTTTACCCTCCATCCCTTACCCAAACGAGGAATGGGTATCTTCGCTGGGAATCGGGGATCCAACTGGAATCACAGGCAAAACCGGTGTTCTTAATCCGGTATCCCTCTAGCAAGACGCCAAGAACAAATAACACATACAGAGCTCTTTAAAACTTCGGTTTCTTAGTCTCTCAACACGACACTATTTCATGAGTTTCCGACGTGAACAATATTTATTAGACGTGAATAATATTTATCTGACTAGAACTATCGATTTAAGCTCTTCTTTCTACTAATCTTCTATCCGTAATAAGTGAATTCAATTACTTCTATGTTAATTGACAGTGATATTTAGTTTTTTTCTTTCTTCCTCACTTATATATATATATACACAAATCTTCTAATAAGGGCTTCCTTAACTTATTAAGTTAAGGACGTCCCTTTCCCGACCAATTTGTGATGATCCGAGCCGCTCAATATGTTCAGAACGTGATTTTAAGGGTACTCGCTAGAAATCAGCAAAAAAAATGACGGGGAAGGGCTTGATCCGAGCAGTTTTTGTTTGTATTTTATCGAACGGTTCTAATAAAAACTGCTCAGATTAAGCCCTTCCCGGTCTTTTTTTTTGCTGATTTCTCGCGGGTACCCTTAAAATCACGTTTTGAACACATTGAGCGGCTCGGATCATCGAAATTTGATCGGGAAAGGGGAGAAAAGGGGAGGTCCGCATTTTGCTTAAAATGAGGAAGCCCTCATAGGAAGGGGACTGTATATATATATATATATA
>BPLS01000274.1:149920-162672 GCA_019656275.1 Rhododendron kiyosumense | reverse complement strand
ATATATATGTATATATATATATATATATGGGGCGGGGATGGGGCGGAGACGGACTCATACCTATCCTCTAACCGTTCCCCATTTTTTAAAAAAAATTATCCCTATCCCCTACCCGATCGCAAAAAAAATTCCCGAATCCCCAACCCATTTGGGGCGGGAAATGGGGCGGGCGGGGCGGGACAGGTGAGATTGCCATCCCTAATTAGAGTGTAGCGGCTGATGATTGAGAGTACGTTGTTGGAAAATACTTTTTACTGTAGGAATTGCAAATAACTGTTCTTTTAAGTCCTAAAAAGGATGCTTAGGTGTATGAAGTTCTCCATATAAAACTACAAGATGATTGAGAGGATAAACTGAGCCACACAGTCTGTCGTATTTTGTTTATCCATTTCATAGTCATGCTTTGAATCGGATGGACAAAAGATCTCTTTTTGTGAAGAACTTTTTTGACATTCTCTCCTATCTAATATCCCAATTAGCATTTTGATTGGTGAATAAAATTCTGCAAAATTGTTCACGAGAACATTACTCGTTGATCCTCGCAAAGGCACGACTGTTGAAAATAAGGAAACAATAGGGGACACAGGGATTATTAAATGTATGTTCTTGTACTTTTGACGGTGGTGACTTTGAATCTTGTCCCTCTTCTTTCATTTTTTGTTTGTGGGTTGCGATCATAGTTTTGGTTTTGTAGAATCTGCTTAGTGTGTGAATTTTTCTTCCTTAAACAGGTTTAAAAACGGCTTGGAAAAAGCATAATTTTGTAGGAAAGAGAACGTACAAAATTTCTTGTGCGGCTGGTCCGATGAACGACGAGGTTTGTCATGTTTCCAATGAGGTATGCTGTCAATCCTAAGTTGAATAGCATGTAGAAGCTAATAAACAACATCTCTCTGGTATTCTCAGCATGCAAGTCCCCGTAACCAGTAGTGGTTAATGTTGTGATGGACCAGTAAATCGAAGCTACATATCTGTCCCCAAGGCTCTCTTCTTTGAAATTTGGGTAGACTGCACCAATCCATGTTTTGTTTGGATTTTGATATTTATCTGCAATCATGTAGTTAAAGCATCCGGCACAGTGTACTGCAAATAGTGTAACCTGAAAAAACATAGGAAAGAAATTCTAAGTTTTCGTTTCACTTCTATATCTTTTATGTGCAGATTCGGATTATTTGACTTTGATAAAATATTGTAACAGAAAATTTTGGAAGGATATGAAACAAACTTTTTGTATTTATGGGCATCTTGATTGTAGGTCAAATTTTTTGAAAGGATATAAAACAACATTTTTCGATTTGCATGCAACTTTTATGCAGCATTCTCATCATTGTAGGTACTTTTGATAAAATATTGTAACCTGGAAAATTAAAACGGATTGAAATCAAAGTTTTCGTTATCGTTTTATCACTTGTGTTACAATGTGACATATAGGAATCTGATAAAATTTTGTTTCTTACAGATATGAGTTTTGTGCACCGAATCCAGAAATAGCTGTAGCGGATGTCCTTCTCTAGTCTGAAGGAAAGAAAATGTTGTAAGTACTTTGTGTTTTCCATTGTAATCATTCAAGAGTTGCCAAACCAATAAAGGGTTCGAATATGTTGATGGACCTTGCAAACAAAGAGCTGACTCGTCTGAGACGCCAAAGTCTGAGCATGTTGAGTAATTTAAAGCCAATTCCACTACTATGATCTGTGAACAGGAGGCTGAGGGATTGGAAGGGCAGTGTTGAACAGATATCAAAAAGAAACCAGGTTGATATGTACCTGTAATTTGGAAAGGGGTCATATAAAGAGGGTCAGCAACTTTTTAGACAGAAAACAGAAATGACTATTGAAATTCCTTGCTTAAGGACCTGGTTGCAATTTTCTTCGGGTCATCAATAAGAAGATACGATTGACTGTCAAGATATGCCACAAAGAAGGTGAGAACAATATCGATGGTAAAGAAGCCATTGACAATGTTGTCAATTATGAAAAGGGCATCTTGCTTGTTGTTCAGAAATGCAAACTCAAATGGGCAGATCCAGGCGGAGTAAACCACTAGAACAATCAAGAACATCTCCCAAGCCCTGAAATGAAGAACATAGAATGAGGTTTGGCATAGTTTCTTGTTTCTTGTTTTACGTTATGATTTCTCTGAGACACAGGAAACTTGTTTGGTTGACGGTTTTCGAAATTTGCTTTTGTTTTCAGTTTTCGTGAAACTAACTCATTTTTTCTTGTTTCTTGTTTTACGTTATTAAGTACGAGTGTGTCTTTTGTTTCGAAAGACAATATCTCAAAAGTGTTCTGAGAAAACACCAACCAAACCGATGCAAGCAGATATAGAGTGCATCAGTACCTATAACGAGGGGTGAACGGGCAGATAATGCATCTTCGGAGTTTGGTTGCTTGGTTGATTCTGCCTCCAAGGGAAGGGAGGATGTGATCACTGGAGAAGGAGCCGAAAGCCCTAGCGTTACCCCCTTCAAACTCGTCGCAAAAGCGTTGCAAGAAGTTTTTGGTACTTGGAAGAGACATTATGTGGGTTTTGAATTGGAATTCACTCAAAGGTTACCGTGGAGTCTTTTAAACTTTGATGGGTTAAGTTGTTGAGACGAGCTGATATATAAGCATGGATGTTGGCTGGTGACGGGCCAAGGTGTCTTACTGTTTACAACTTTTTCTTTTATACCACCTTTATATGGTTTTTTGAACGTGTTTGTTATGATTTTTGCAACTAGTGCATTACTACGGGCGCTAAAGGTTAGAAAGGCAAAAGGCGAAAGGAGTATTTTCGGTTGTGCTTGAACAATAAATGTACCGAGATTGGAAGAATGCGGCAAGAGTATGAAGTGGCAGACATGAGGTCCTCTGTCATGCAGTTGCCGAGATACGAGTCATGCTCTGTGTGTGTGTGTGTGTGTGAGAGAGAGAGAGAGAGAGAGAGAGAGAGAGAGAGAGAGAGAGAGAGAGTAATGGTATTGGTGGAAATGGTGGAAGCTACATCATCATTCATCAGTAGATGAGGAGTGATATATAGTCAGGTCTTTATGAAGGACAAGATATGAGTGAAATATGTCTAATAGTGTTTTCATTTCAGTGTCCAGACAAGGGAGGGGGATAACATGTTGTGGATGTCACGTGGACCTATAGAGTCTAGTTTTAGCGGGGTTCTAATTTCTAAATAGAGCCTTTCCCAGAAACTCAAATTTAGTATCTAAATATGGTTTGTGTGATAGGGTTTGAGAGGTAATGGCTGCAATGTGGCGAGTTTCACTCATTGCGTCTCCCACCTCCAAACACGACGCTTCCTCCCAACAAGGATAACACCACATTCGTGTCTGGTGAAAATCGTATGAACTGAGTGCCATGACCTGTGAAAAGTTTGCGAACACGCATTTACCACTTCAGCAAATCGTGCGGCTAAGAGAGACCAGAGGAGAAATACAAAGAGATTTCGTGATGTTCCGATGGGTACAACACAAGGGAAGATGCAAGCACTGTGGAGTCTGTGGTCCTAGAAAATATTGGTGGTCTACAGCAAAACTTCAGCCCCGTGGTCCTTAGCTTGATTGGCGAAATTTTGCCGTTTGCATCGTACGAATTTATTGCCCTAATAAGTAGGGCAGTAAAGCTCGGCTAGTTTATTAAATGAGCCAAAAATTTGAGCTCAAGCCCTTAACGAGCTGAGCTTAGTCATTTACTAAACGAACCTTCTTAATCGAGCTAAGCCCCTCCCTTAACGAGCCGAGATTTTGTCGAGCCGAAAACTCAAGCTCGGCTTGTTAACTAAATGAGCCGAGTTCGTGAATTGTTCGGTTCGTTTACAGCCCTACTAATAAGGAAGAATAGTAAACGAGCCGAGTCAAGCCGGGCGTTAACGAGCCGAGCTCGTGAACTACTCAGTTCATTTACTGCCCAACTAGTAAGGAAGGAAGGATTTGATGATCCCTTCATTTACTGGAAATTCACTGTGGATTCAATGCTTAGGCATCAACTATTGCAAGAAATTCATTGGCTTTGTCCGGTTGTTAATTTAGTTTTAGTTTTGTTTTCAATCATTACCTTACTATTTTCTCCAATCATTACCCTATTTCTTTAATTATTACTTTCTCATCTCTCTCTATCTCTCTCCAATTATTAACCCTATCTTCAACTGGGCATCATAAACTGTTAATAGCAGTACATCCAATTAGAATAGGGAAATTATTTTGCCACTCCCTTTTTTGTTAACGGTACTTCCCTGCAAGTGTATTTTTGCTGGGGAAAATACACTTGCAGGGAAGTGCCGTTAACAAAAAAGAGAGTGGCAAAATTACAGCAGAATACTCTGCAGTCAAACATTTTATACTTTCCACACTTTGATTTTGTTCTACCTTCGTTATTAGGGGTTGTTGCATCATGAGAAATTCTCAAGGAATCAACTGCAAGTACGACACAAATCTGGCTTAGCTTTGGTGGGGCGACGTGTTCCTTTCGGGGGCATATCTTTCATGCTTTGTTGCTTTTGCCTTCATCCTTTTTTCTCATTGTATTTTCTCTTCGAGTTACTACTAAAATTTCTTTTGCCGAGGGAAAAAAAAAAGTGCGACACAAAGCTGTCAAACAATTCATTTATATGTCGATCGATGGATAACGACTGACTCATTTGGTAATTCATCCTTGTTTTATTAGAGATAGGCTAAAAGCAATCCTAAATTGTAGGATTTGGAATCATATTCCTCAAGAATAGGTTGTAGACGTGAAAGAAAGCAATTTTATCTGCTTATCACGCCAGATAACCCAATGGGAAGTGATATAGCTTTGGTGAAGACAAGGTAGTGGTAATCCATTGGGAATATTGCTAATTTGTCCCGAAATTGGACACGTTTGCTATAAGGGTTTCTTTTTTTCTTTTTTCTTGTCACATGTTCATTCCTCTGAAGTTGGATTTTTTTTTCTTTTCTTTTCTTGAATCATTCTCAAGTTGAAATTCAGTGTCAATCCTCACAATCTACGGTGAGACTTAGGAATTTGCTCCCTCTAACAATCTGCGGTTTGAAACCTCTCAAGTGATATCAACTATTTTGGGGCGGTGGAATTGGTTCTTCGGAATTAGTCGAGGTGCACATTAATTGGCCCAGATGCTTAAGTTATCAAAACGAGTCATACAAAGCTATGCTCTGACTTTAATTGGGACTCCCGCAAGTAGGCGGTGAGATTGGTCTTTCAGGATTAGTCAAGGTGTGCGTAAGTTAGTCCGAACACCTGATTTATTAAAGGATAAATCTGTCCACACAGACAATCTATGCACAGATTGTGCATAGATTTTGCTGTGGGGCCCACCATGGGTCCCACACAAATGATCAGAGCCGTTCATTAAATGTAAAACATAATTTCAAGGGTCTTTGTGAAAAATCAGCTCAATCCAATATCTATAGGTGCTCGATCTAATAATCTAACTTTTCATTATCTGAAAATCTGAATCAAAATTTAGATGATTTGATCGAGAACCAATAGGTAATAGATTGAGTTGATTTTTCGCAAAAATCCTTAAAAAAATGTTTTACATTTAATGAACGATTCAGATCATTTGTGTGGGACCCGTGGTGGACCTCACAATACAATCTGTGCACAAATGTATGTGTGGTTAGCAGGATTCTTTATTAGTAAAACTCACAAAAGAGGCCTTTCCAGGTTTCATGTGGCCGTATTGCCACAGTCTGGACACACACAGCACAATATTAACGAGCAAGTTTTCTGGCTTGTGATCTATCCTCCGTCCACCGAATCAATTGGGTGTCCAAATGTTATCATTACTCTTGTTGGAGGAATGTGGTTCCCCCTAAATGGATTCATCTCGAGCTTAAAAAATGGGATAGGATCCTTCTAATTTGTAGTCCCCGACGCATGGGCAGATCTAGAATTTTATGACATTGGGGTTAAATATTCACAATCAAAATAATTTTATATTCGGAAAATTACGTTTGGTTTCTTGCCAACTAATAGTTTGGCTCGTTTGGGTCCTAGTAGCATATGATTGTGGATAATCATGGATGTTAACTTAGTTGGAACTCATTAGAAGGTGTGCTTCTCATTGTGATGTCGTCACGTCCTAATCCTTTTAATCTTTGTAACTTTTATTCAAATTAAGGATTAATAAGAAAATAAAAAGAAATGCATTACTTGAGTTAAAAACTAGATGGGGCCAAAAAATAAAAAAAGTTTAGGCGCTGGATAAAACAAGTTAAGCAAGATTGTAATTTTCCAATACCATACTACTTAGAGCAAGATATAAGAATAAGAGTATAATGTCATGAGCAAAATTACCAAAACATCCAAAAATATGTACATATCTCTGTAGAGAATTCCAATCAAGTGGGCTCAGATAATCCGCTTACCTCTATGTAGGTCCGCCCCCGACGAATAAAACATTCTTGCTTAAGCGTGAGACAATCGAATGACTGCAATAAGCATAAGTCAATCACTGTATTACTGATGTTCATTCCACCTATTGAGTGTTTTGCAATTTAAAAAAGTATTTTTATTGAGAAAAAAAAATCAAACACAAATCATTAATTTTCAGAACTACTATATTCCCATCTTTTATTTTATAATAATAATATAACTACCATTATATTTGTATGCAGGTGCACTGCAAAAATTTAACCGACGATTGACATCTGTACAATAGATTTGAACTTATCAGAAGTGATTCAGCAAAGAAATTCCCAACCCTATGTTATCGAGTGGCGAGGGAATTTGGAAAAGACTCATTTGCTTAACGACGAACACCGGGGACCAAATGCTTCGACCAACAAGCGGACTCCTTGGCTGCCCTTGGTCCGACGGAAGCCATGCTAACTAACTTGTGGAAACCTACGGTACGGACCACCATATTCAAGGATTTGGGGTGTTTTGGCTTGTACGGCTCAACTCATCATGTATGATGAGCATTTCTTTGTCCACACCTTTTTTTAGTGGTAGGGAGCGGCACTTATCCTTTCACAACAAGGATGGATCAAATTGGAACTAAACTACCAAGATTGTTTTGTTTTCCCACGAGTAGGTGGCGAGATTGGTCTCCTGAATTAATTGAGGTGTGTGTACGTAAGCCGATCCCTGCACCATCACACCTAAGTTATAACAAAAAATCAGGTAGTTTGTAAAAACAGGGGTAGACATTGTGGAACCGGAGGTGTTTTATTGCACCTCGATGAAGTGTGCGTGTAATGCGGCACACGGACCGTCGATCTCATCAATCAACGATTGTGATATGTTTTTTAATTTTGACCAGTAATAAATATCTTTTACCGGTAAAAGATTGTTTTTAATCTAGACCGTTAATTGATGAGATTAACGGTCCATGTGTCGCACAACACGCGCACCACACCGGGGTGCTTGATCCAATACACTGTATCACGTAGTTTGTAGGCTTCACCAAATTAGGGGTTATCAAGCTAAGTTGAGTAAGTTCCGCTAAGTTTTTTGAGCTTTTTGGACATTTTGTCCTTATTTAAATTTCTTTCGTGGTTTGGTTTTTGAGGCTCTATCTTGAATTTTTTCAAAAATGTTTGGGTAAAAGTTATAATTTTTTTACTTTTCTTATTCTAGACGAATCAATAATCTACAAAAGTTAGGCGCAAATAGAGGTGGCAATTTGGGTCCAGTAATATGGTTTCACCCAAACCCATCTATTTATAATTAGCCCAAACCCGCTCATATTTTATAATGGATTCAACCCATATAAACCCATATTTTCATGAGTTTAAATGGATTAAAAATAAATTCCATATGGTTAGAATTAAAAGACCTATCCTGCAAAAGAGTGAACAATGGATAATCTTGATATCTCTCTCGCTCCTGTACGCCTCCCATACGTAACAAAGTACGATTTTTTTGGCTAGAAAAAAGATCCAGTGAGATATGAGTACATCCTCACAAACACTCTCCCTCTCTCTCTCTCTCTCTCTCCATTTCAAAGACTTACCGACCACTCTGTCAAGATCCGTTCCGCTAAAAACCTTTTCTTTTCGCACTTTTTGTTCTTATTCAATTTTTTTTTTGCGTTTGTTAATTTTGTGCCAAATTCTTATGGATTATTAATTCTTCTAGTCGAGACGACTTGGAACAATAAAAATTAATTTACTTTTACACAAATATTTTGAAAAATATGCACTTTGAAGCCAAAAAGAGTTGATTTTTTTGAATTTTTTTTGTTTAAAAGTGGTTGTTTCCCAAAATAACCAGGTAAAAGTCATAATTTTTAACTTTTTAGATTTGTTTTGACGAGACGAATCGAAAAAAACTAAAAAAAGCGATTTTTTTAATAAGGACGAAACCAGCATAAAAGTTCTTAATGGAACAACACCTAAGATATAATTACAGTTAATGCTATTTTTTGGCTAAACAAGCTAATTAGCTTATTTTTTTATCTTTATTTAAAAAAATTAGGTTTGGACTATAATTTTTTACTTTTTCAATTTCTCTTATCGAATCGAATCAATAATTCACAAAAAATTAATGTGAAACTAACTAAAGTCCAAAATCTTAGATATTACTAAAAAAATTACTCCTATTAGGGTGAAAGTAAAAAATTTACTTTTTTTGATTCCTCATGTTAAGACGATCAATAAGGGTAAAAGGTTTGTCGCAAAACGAACCAATGTGGAAAAAAAAATTGAATTAGGATAAAACGGAAAAGGGGAGAAAATGAAAAACGTGTCGGATCGGGCGGGTTCGGGTATGACTTGACCCATATTCGACCCAATCCGTTTCAACTAGCCTAATATTGACCAGTATTCGAGCCGCCCATATTCAACACGCGACCTATTTCAACCCGTTCAAACCCTCCCATTTACCACCTTTACACAAAACTAACAAACGCAAAAAAAATTTAAATAAGAACAAAACTCTCAAAAAACCCCACAAAAAACTTAGTGGAACTTTGCCTCAATGTTGCGCGTGCAACGGTGCAAGTTACGCGAGAGTGCAATGTTTTAATTATTCGATCTAAGATTAAGAGATAAAGTGACGGGAATGAACTAAAAGATTGGAAAAGACATCCAAAAACAAAAAAAAAAGATTGATTAAGAAGCTAAGTACATTTGTGCAACTGTGAATAAATAGATTGATTAACCATCCAGGTATGAGTTTTACTGTGAAAACTTGACGATGGAACACTGTTTACGGGATTGATTCTAACACGTACTTTGAACGTATGTAGCTTATATCTATTGGAAACCCCTAATTGTGACAAAATTTTAGGCCCAGAGCGATCACCATGCCGTTTTTATCTTAGATTCGAGCAAGGGCGAACCAAGGAGCGGATGAGCTCGAACAATCGCCCTGCCCAAGTTTTAAGATCTCTTTAGAATTAATGTCAAAATAATATTGGTTTGCCTGCCCAACATTTTTATAAAAGCCTAAAACCCGCCCATCCAAGATTTCTTAACGAATCTAATAATCATCCCCTTAGAGCATCTCCACTTCTTACTTAGATTTTTACCCAAATTTGAGTAAAAATTTAGATAAAAACTTGATTTGGGATTGTCTGTTCCAATGGGTAAACTCAAACCCAAGCACAAATATACACAAATTTGAGTAAAAACTTCATTAATAACAATATTGTAAATTTAAAGATGTGAAATTTGTCTTGAAAATTTTGAATAAGAGTTTGAGTCTTAACCAAATTTGAGTCTGGTATAGGTTTGGATAAGGAGCGGAGGTGGGTTTTGGATAATTCTTACTCAAATTTAAGTTTGAGTCAAAATTCGAGTAGGAATCGAGTAGAGATGCTCTTATAGGATTGTATGCATTTATAGAATAAAATTGGTTTGGTATTTAAACGAAATGCATAAGTGCTTCTACAATTATGTGTGAGTATATTTTTTTATAATCATAATAAAAAAATATTCACCATTTTTTTTAAAATTTCTAATTGTATTGAAATCCTAGGTCCGTCCCATCCAAGCTTGGGACGTCCATAAGCATAATGTGGTAGGCGATTATGATTTACTAGCATTTGTTAGCTTGAGAATTAAAACTAGCAATAAGCACTTTTTTGACTACAGGAAAAGCCTTGTTTTTTCGCAATGCCACTGCACCTCCCGCACTACGCATGTAGCGTGGTCAATCCGGCCGTCCATCTCGGTAATGGACGGCTCGAATTTTTATCCGAACAATGAACAGCTAAGATTTGTAGGAGCTCGGATTAAATCCCAGCCATTCGCACCAAGATGGACGGTCGGATCGGCTGCACTACACGGTGTAATGTGATGGGTGCATTACAACCCCTCCGATTTGTGTGTTGTGTACTCTTTGCATCGCATTCAAAATGGAATGCTTCTATTGTCGCTGATGGAAGACAGGAGACAGTACCCCCCATCCTGAACTTCAGGAGGGAGGGGGGCTGCTATTCCCTTGGCGACAGCAGCATGCAATTGTGCCCCATTTTGGGGCCCACTCAGGTCTCGCTCCGATAATTAGAATCGTTCACTTTGTAGAGCTCGTCGAGTAGAACAACTTTGAAAAAAATCACCTTAATTGGATATCATTAAGTCCTGATCGGAACCTTTTTATTTTGAAAAGAATGGATCTAAAACACTGGATCAAATCCATTGTAACCCATGGACTGAGGGTTATATGGGCTCCAATCAGGTACTTAATGATATCCAATGAAGCTGATTTTTTTCAGAGTTGTTCTACTCGACGAGCTCTACAAAATGAACGATTCCGATTATTAGAGCGAGATCGGGGTGGGCCCCAAAATCGAGACAGCAGCCCCCCGCATCCATCCCTTCATCTTTTCTTTAGGGGTACACAGCGGCACTTATCCTTTCACAACAAGGAGGAGGGATCAAATTGGAACTAAACTTACCAAGATCTTTTCTTTAGGGGTAGGCAGCGGCACTTATCCTTTCACAACAAGAAGGAGGGATCAAATTGGAACTAAACTTACCAAGATCATTTTGTTTTCCCGCGAGTAGGCGATGGAATTGGTCTCCGAGATTAATTAAGGCTCGCGTACGTAAGCTGATCCTTACGCCAGCAAACCTCAGTTATAGCCAAAAATCAGGTAGTTTGTAGAAACAGGGGTAGACACTATATCATGTAATTTGTAGGCTTCAGCAAATTAATGGTAATCAGGGGGTGTTTCCGATAATGAATAAGTTAAGGAGAAGATGTCACTGTTAACTAGAGTAGTTGTTAGTCGTTTTCACTAACCAATAAGTTGTTGATTTAGTGTGAACAAGATGCTAAATAAGTTGTTGATTGTGAGTGAAATATTGTGAATACATTGTTGATTAGTATGAACAAAATGATAAAATGCCAGAATTTGTTGATTATTCTGAACAAGATGCTAAGATGCAAAAACTTGATGATTAGTATGAATAAGATAAGATTGTAAAATGACACAAGTTGTTGCCCAAAAATATTAGTGGAAACACCCCATCAATGTTGCGCATGCAAGTTATGTGAGAGGGAAATGTTTAAGTACTTAAGATTAAGATTGAAAAAGACATCAGAAGAAAAATAGATTGATTAACAAGAAGCCAATTAAAAATACATTTGTGCAACTGTGGATATATAGATTGATTAACCATCCACCTCTGAGTTTTTACTGTGAAAACTTGCTGATGGAACACTGAATTTTTAAAAATATTATAAGATCGACTCTAACACGTACTTTAAATGCAGAAAGTCTACACACATACAATCTGTGCACAGATTGTGCACAGACTTTATTGTGGGGCCCACCACGGTGGGTCCCACACAAAATCATCCGAGCCGTTCATTAAATGTAAAACATTTTTTCAAGCGTCCCCATAAAATTTAATCTCAATTCGATACCTGTAGGTGCTCGATCCAATCATATAACTTTTCATTATCTGACAATCTGAATGAAAAGTTAGATGGTTGGATGAAGCACCTATAGGTATTGGATTGAGCTTATTTTTTACGGGGACCCTTGAAAAAATGTTTTACATTTAATGAACAGCTCGGATGATTTGTGCGGGACCCATGGTGGACCCCACAACAAAATCTATGCACAAATTGCAGTGTATGTAGCAGGACTCCTTTAAATGTATGTAGTTTATTGTGACAAAATTTTAGGCCCATAGCAACCACCATGTTGTTTTTGTCCTAGATTCGAGTGAGGGCAAACCAAGGGGCCAATGAGCTCGAACGACTGTCTTGCCCGAGTTTTAAGATCTCTTAGATTATTTTTTTTGACAAAAATGTCAAAATAATATTAGTTTGTCTACCCAACATTTTTATAAAAACCTAAAACCCGCCCATCCAAAATTTCTTAATGAATCCAATAATCGACTCTTATAGGATTTTATGCATTTATAGAATAAAATTAACACTAGGTTTGGTAGTTAAATGGAATGCACAAGTGCTTCTACCATTATGTGTGACTATATTTTTATAATTGAATGTATAGGTTGATCAAAAATATTTAGGAATTTAGGATAATTTTTGTCGAGGTGCACGTTAGTTGGCCCAGATACTTAGGTTAGCAAAATGGACCGCACAGAATTTTTCCCAGGTCCACTGTACCACTTTTGAAACCTCATAAGTCTACTTCTAAATTCTATGACCCCCTAAGTCCACTAACATATTACTAAGGATATAATAAATCTTGTTAGTCTAATATACCCTTGCTTTTTAAAAACGTTTTGTCCCGTTTTTTAGCCATTCCCGTTTTTTCAACCATTTCAAAAAACTCCTATCCGAAAAATTATTCCCCCATTATAAAACCCCTCCAAACCACCACAACCC
>BPLS01000274.1:114177-149520 GCA_019656275.1 Rhododendron kiyosumense | reverse complement strand
GTCGTCGTCAGACGATCTCCGTCGTCCACCAACAGTCGCCCGAGTCGTCATTGTTCCCCTTCGTTTTAGTCGGACGCCGTCGCGCTCGTCACAATTGTTCAGCTTCGTTTCTCCATCGCCCTCAAATCCTCGTCACAGTTGTCCAAAATTCCAACGTAACTGCCAGATTGGTGTGATTTCAAAAGTAGAAGAGATAATGGGCTAAAAAGATGGGGTTTGAATGGAAGGGTAATTCTGTCAGGCACTATTTCCTTTTTAAAATGAAGTGGACTTTATATCTTACCAAATACATATTAATGGACTTAGTGGGTTAGAAACTTGATCAATGGACCTAGTGGGTTAGAAACATGCTATAGTGGACCATAGGCCAATTTTTTAAACAAAGTTTTGCTCTGATTTTAATTGGGACTGCCGCAAATAGGCGGTGAGATTGGTCCTTCAGAATTAGT
The DNA here is from genome assembly GCA_019656275.1 of Rhododendron kiyosumense. Taxonomy (NCBI): domain Eukaryota; kingdom Viridiplantae; phylum Streptophyta; class Magnoliopsida; order Ericales; family Ericaceae; genus Rhododendron; species Rhododendron kiyosumense. Next base: position 149,071 of record BPLS01000274.1, on the reverse strand, counting down.
CGATATGCGCGTAAGTTGGCCCGAACACCTGATTTATTAAAAAAAAAAAAACAGAAGTACACAAAAGATGCCTTTTCAGGTTTCATGTGGCCGTATTGCAGAAGTCTGCACACAGAGCACATGCGTTTCATCATATTAAGGTTGGGTAAGGTTTCTCTCTTGTGATCTATCGTCCTCCAACCGAATCAATTGGGTATCCAAATGTTATCATTACTCTCGTTGGAGGCATGTGGTTGGAGCCACATTATTGCTTATGCTGAAGTCAATCATGTTTACAGAGTGTGCGCGCTCGCGCTCACGCTCTCTCTCTGTGTGGCAATTTTAGGGTTCCTCCTTGGGGCGGCGCCTCCCCCGCCCTCTATCTCTTTCTTCTCTTCCCCTATTCTTCTCCCTCTCTCCCTCTTCAAACCCCATCCAAACAAGGCACTTTTCTTGGGTTTGGGCTTCTGCCCATATATGTGTTCGGGCTTTGGTCTATAGGTGTTTGATTCTTTACCAATCGAGGGATTGAGTTTTGAACTGGATAAAGGATTATTCTTAGCTTTGTTAAGGATATGATATTGTTCTTCTTGTAGACTATATATATCTTTCAAAGATTAATAAAAATTTTCTTTTGCCGTTGAAAAAAAAAAGCTTTAGTCAATGAATGACAGCAATAAGCATAAGTCAATTAATCACTGGATTGCTGATGTTTATTCCACCTATTGAGTGTTTTGCAATTAAAAAATATGTATTTATTGAAAAAAAAAAAGAGGGGGTGGGGTGGGGAGCCTAACGCAATCATTAATTTTTAGAATAACTATCTTTTCATCTTTTACAACTTACTACCACTATACTTGTATGCGGTTGCACCGTAAAAATTTAACCGACGATTGACATCCGTACAATATTTGAATTCATCGGAAGTGATTCAGCAAAGGAATTCCCAATCACAAGTTATTGAGTGGCGAGGGAATTAGGGATAGACTCATTTGCTTAACGACGAATGCCGGGGTCCAAATGCATGCTTCGACCAACAAGCGGACTCCTTGGCTGCCCTTGGTCTGACCGAAGCCATGCTAACTAACCTGTGGCCACGTACGGTACGGACCACCATGTTCATGGATTTGGGGTGTTTTTGGCTTGTACGGCCCAACTCATCATGCATTATGAATTTATGAGCATTTCTTTGTCCACACCTTTTTTTAGTGGTAGGGAGCGGCACTTATCCTTTCACAACAAGGAGGAGGGATCACGAATAGGGGCAGGATTGGTCTCCAGAATTAATTGAGGCGCGTGTACGTAAGCTGATTCCTGCACCAACACACCTAAGTTATAACAAAAAATCAGGTAGTTTGTAAAAACAGACAGGGGTAGACACTGTATCACATAGTTTGTAGACTTCACCAAATTAGGGGTAATCAAGCTAAGTTCCGCTAAATTTTTTGAACTTTTTGGACGTTTTGTCTTTATTTAATTTTTTTTTTTTTGCAGTTTTTGAAGCTCTATCTTGGATATTTTCAAAAATGCTTTGGTAAAAGTCATAATTTTTTTACTTCTCTTATTTGAGACAAATCAATGATCTACAAAAGTTAGGCGCAAAACTAACAAACGCGAAAAAAATTTAAATAAGGACAAAAAGCTCAAAAAAAGCCCAAAAAATTTAGCACAACTTTGCCTCAATGTTGCGCGTGCATCAGTGCAAGTTATGCGAGAGTGCAATGTTTTACTTATTCAATCTAATATTAAGAGATAAAGTGACAGATTTGAACTAAAAGATTGTTTTCAAAAAAAACTAAAAGATTGAAAAAGACATAAAAAAAAAAATTGATTAAGAAGCTAATTAAAAGTACATTTGTGCAACTGTGGATAAATAGATTGATTAACCAACCACGTATGAGTTTTACTGTGAAAACTTGACGATGGAACACTGTTTACAGGATCGATCCTAACATGTACTTTAAACGTATGTAGCTTATATCTATTGGAAATCCCTAATTGTGACAAAATTTTAGGCCCACAGCAACCACCTTGCTGTTTTTGTCTCATATTCGAGCAAGGGCGAACCAAGGGGCTGATGAGCTCGAACGATCGCCCTGCTTAAGTTTTAAGATGTCTTTAGAATTAATGTCAAAATAATATTGGTTCACCCGCCCAACATTTTTACAAAAACCTAAAACCCGCCCATCCAAGGATTTCTTAACAAATCTAATAATCGTCTTCTTATAGGATTGTATGCATTTATAGAATAAAATAGGTTTGGTATTTAAACGGAATGCACAAGTGCTTCTACAATTATGAGTGACTATATTTTTTATAATCGAATGTATAGGTTAATAAAAAATATTTACGATTTTTTTAAAAAAAATTTCTAATTGGATTGAAATCTTAGGTCCATCCTTCCATCTAGACTTGGGACGACCATAAGCATAATGTGGTGGGTGATTACCATTTAGATTTAACATTTGTTAGATTGAGAATTAAAACTAGCAATAAGCACTTTTTTGACTACATGAAAAGCCTTGATTTTTGTAATGCCATAGTGTGTGTCCAGTCCGGACCTATCCAGTCTGCCTAGATCAATTTGGTCATTTTTTTGCATCCAAGTCATCCAGTTTGGTCTAGTTTATTCTGGGTGTTTTGGATATTTTGTAATAAAAATGTACTCGAACAAATCTGGACCGGGATGGTCTGGATGCAAAAACTAGATCAAACTGGTCCAGACAGACTAGACGGGATCCTTCCCCCTTTGCATCACATTCAAAATGGAATGTTTCTATTGTCGCTGATGGAAGACAAGCGACAGTACCCCATCCCTTCTTGGCTTCATCCATTCTTTAGTGATAGGCAGCGGCACTTCCTTTCACAACAAGGATGGATCATATTGGAACTAAACTTACCGAGATTATTTTGTTTCCTCGTGAGTACGCGGTGGGATTGGTCACCAGAATTAATTGAGGCTCGCGTCCGTAAGCTGATTCCTACACCAGCACACCTAAGTTATAATAAAAAATCAGGTAATTTGTAGAAACAGGGATAGACGCTGTATCACATAATTTGTAGGCTTCACCAAATTAAGGGTAATCAGGAGGTGTTTTCAGTAATGAATAAGTTAATGAGAAGATGTTGTTGTTAACTAGTTGTTAATCGTTTTCACTAACCAATAAGTTGTTGATCAGTGTGAACGAGATACTAAATAAGTTATTGATTGTAAGTGAAATAGTGTGAATACGTTGTTGATTAGTGTGAACAAAATGCTAAAATGCCAGAATTTGTTGATTAGTGTGAACAATATGTTAAAATACCAGAATTTGGTGATTAGTATGAACAAGATAGTAAAATGACATTAGTTGTTACCCAAAAATATTAGTGGAAACACCCCCTCAATGTTTTTTTTTTATCGGCAAAAATATTTTATTAATGGGGGAAAGGGAAGAGGGGTTCCAACCAAGAGTTGGAAGATACAATCTGATGGGACAAAGTCCAAACACCCTAAAGGGGCAAAACCCAGTACACCTGAGAGCCTAAACACCCCCTCAACGTTGCGCATGCAAGTTATGTGAGTGGAAAATGTTTCACTTAAGATTAAGAGTTAAAGTGACAGATTTGAACTACAAGATTGAAAAAGACATCAAAAGAAAAATAGATTGATTAACAAGAAGCCAATTAAATGTATATTTGTGCAACTGTGGATAAATAGACTGATTAACCATCCACCTATGAGTTTTTACTGTGAAAACTTGCCGATGGAACACTGAATTTTTTAAAATATTACAAGATCTACTCGAACACGTACTTTAAACATATGTAGCTTATAGTAATATCTATTGGGGGACCCCTAATTGTGGCAAAATTTTAGGCCCAGAGCAACCACCATGTCATTTTTGTCCTAGATTTGAATAAGGGCAAATCAAGGGGCCGATGAGCTCGAACGACCGCCTTGCCCAAGTTTTAGATCTTTTAGATTATTATTTTTTTTGTCAAAAATGTCAAAATAATATTAGTACGTCCACCCACCATTTTTATAAAAAACCTAAAGTCCGCCCATCCAAGATTTCTTAATGAATCCAATAATCGCCTCTTATAGGATTTCATTCATTTATAGAATAAAATTAACACTAGGTTTGGAATTTAAATGGAATGCACAATTGCTTCTACCATTATGTGTGACTATATTTTTATAAGTGAGGCTCGCGTATGTAAACTGATTCTTACACCAGCACACCTAGGCCCCGTTTGATAACAGTGATAGGTGGGTGAGATTCGTAAGGAGATGTGATTAAAATTGAGATTAATAATGAGAAGGGATTGGTAATGAAAAGAGATTAGTAATGAGTATGTTTGTTTGAGATGGGATTGGATGATGGGATTATTAATATCATGTTTGTTTGTGATGCATTAGATGATGAGATTGGATTGATAGAAGGAATTGGTAATGAAAATGTGTTGGGGGTTGGGTTGGGATTGGTAATACCATCTCCCCCGGGGTATTCATAATACCCCATAAAGCCCACCTTACTAGTCCCAAGGGACTAATAATCCTAACCCATTTTGGGTTACCAAACAAAGAATTGGTAATCCCTTGGGATTGGTAGTCCAATCCCAAGGTCTAATAAGTTTATGAAACGGGACCCTTAGTTATAACAAAAAATTAGGTAATTTGTAGAAACAGGGGTAGACACAGTATCAAGTAATTTGTAGGCTTCACCAAATTAAGGGTAATCAGGGGGTGTTTTCGGTAATGAATAAGTTGAGGAGAAGATATTGCTGTTAACTAGTTGTTAATCGTTTTCACTAACCAATAAGTTGTTGATTAGTGTGAACAAGATGCTAAATAAGTTATTGATTGTAAGTGAAATAGTGTGAATACGTTGTTGATTAGTGTGAACAAAATGCTAAAATGCCAGAATTTATTGATGAGTGTGAACAATATGCTAAAATGCCAAAACTTGGTGATTAGTATGAACAAGATAGTAAAATGACATAAGTTGTTGCCCAAAAATATTAGTCGAAACACTCCCTCAATGTTTTTTTTTTTTTTTAATCTGCAAAAATATTTTATTAAGGAGGAAAAGGGAAGAGGGGTTCCAACCAAGAGATGACAAAGCCAAAACACCCAAGGAACAAAGCCTAATACACCTGAGGGCCTAAACACCCCCTCAATGTTGCGCATGCAAGTTATGTGAGAGGGAAATGTTTTACTTAAGATTAAGAGTTAAAGTGACAGATTTGAACTACAAAATTGAAAAAGATATCAAAAGAAAAATAGATTGATTAACAAGAAGCTAATTAAAAGTACATTTGTTCAACTGTGGATAAATAAACTGATTAACCATCCACCTGTGAGTTTTTACTGTGAAAACTTGCCGATGGAACACTAAATTTTTTAAAATATTACAAGATCGACTCTAACACGTACTTTAAACGTGTGTAGTTTATAATATCTATTGGGGACCTCTAATTGTGACAAAATTTTAGGCCCAAAGCAACCACCATGTCGTTTTTGTCCTTGATTCGAATAAGGGCAAATCAAGGGGCCGATGAGCTCAAATGACCACCTTGCCCAAGTTTTAGATCTCTTAGATTATTATGTTTTTTGTCAAAAATGTCAAAATAGTATTAGTTCGTCCACCCAACATTTTTATAAAAACCTAAAACCCGCCCATCCAAGATTTCTTAATGAATCCAATAATCACCTCTTATAGGCTTTATGCATTTATAGAATAAAATTAACACTAGGTTTGGTATTTAAATGGAATGCACAAGTGCTTCTACCATTATGTGTGACTATATTTTTATAATTGAATGTATAGGTTGATCAAAAATATTTAGGATAATTTTTGTAAAATTACTGTCGCACAGCCTAATTGTATTGAAATCCGACGTCCGTCCTTCCATTAAGGCTTAAGTCCATAAGCATAATGCGGTGGGCGATTACAATCTAGCATTTGTAAGCTTGAGAATAAAACTAGCAATAAGCACTTTTTTCACTATAGAAAAAGCCTCATTTTTTTTAGGGTCGGAGACTGCCGACAAGCCAGATTCTTCTCGTAATGCCATAACCATCACATCCAAAATGGGATGATCCTATTGTCGCTGATGGAAGACAAAAGACAGCACCCCAAACCTTCATCGAATCTTTGGCTAGAGACTGGTGCATGTTGAGTGGCCAGTACTGGACCTACTGGTCCTTCTCTCCTCCTTCTTTCTTTTCGATTTATTTTTATTTGAATCAGAAAAAACCGTGGTCCAATTCTCACATAATCAGCAGCAACTTTAAACTGAAATATCCCAATCCACCCTTGCCCGTTTTGGGTGAGTCTTCAGCCTAACGCGAAGCTCTTGAAATGCTCTACAAGATCATCGGTGTTTTGTGTGCTAGTGAGATTGATCGCGTAGTTCAAGTAATATCCCAACAAGAAGCATACGCGCGGCTGGATCTAACAACTCCTTTGTACGTAGCATTTTTCATCCAAAAAATGTCTAAGATTCATGAAGGAGGAGATCATGCTATCCATTAAGATTCAATTCCTGGATTGAGCTCACGCTCTAAATTCTCAGCTCTTCCAGATTCTATTAGTTTGGAATGTGTTTTGAATACGCTTTCACACTCACGCTTGCACTTCCGCTCACGCGGGCGCACACGAATTATTTGATTTAGGTCCTTTTCATTTGGAAGTGCCAAACCTGGCCTTTTGGTTTCTCTACCTGGAGTACAAGAGTCACTTGGTTGGTATCGGTCAGTCTTCGTGGAGTGTTTCGTCAATAGTGAAACTACCGAGACATCGGTTTATCGACAATTTGCATGCGTTTCTCCGACATCCAACCTTCTGATCAATTTACCATTGGTTGTAAGATTCATTTGATTTATATGTGTTATTATTCTTTCACACATGCATTAGAACTTGACTTTTTTCTAATTGTACTAGATGCACACGGTAGGTTATGATATCTTTTATCAATAAAGTTCTCACTCTTAAAAAATATATATATTCAATCAAAAATTACACATACTTGTCTCCTACAAATCTAAAGGAAACTAAAATCATACAAACAACTCTTCCCTTATCGATAAAAGACCCACCTAGAATTTGAAAATAAAAGCAATCAATAAGCCAATACCAAAATTCCTGGTGAATGGGTGTGAATCTCACTAGCGAAAGAATCATTTGCCCATGTTGTTTTATTTCTCTTTATATAATCCTCTAAATTTGTCATGATAGATTTTAAATATGTAAGGGTTGTCTATATTGATGGTGTTTGTACTAAAAAATGACCGTTCAATAAAAATGTGCCATGTTGCAGATACTTGGTGAAAAAGATAGAGCAAAACTCACTAAGTACGTATTTGTCGAGAAATTTATCACTGCCGGGTGGGTACCATGTGGTGCCCGCTCGGCGCATCCGGGCCGTCCATTTCGGTTTTGGACGGCTTGGATTTGGGGAGAGAAAGAGGAAAGAGAGTGGTGGGGTAAGAGGAGAGAAATAGTTTCAATCTGGACTATCCAACATACTTTTAGACGGTCCGAATGAGAATGAGCTACTCGAGCACCACGTGGGCACGGCCACGTGGTATCCACCCGTACCACCAAAATTTCTCGTATATGTAGGTTAAGCCCTTCATATTTGTGGAAGCCGGAGATGTGCCGACAAGATGAGAAGTCGTGGAGTTGGCCGCGGGTAAAAAGGTGAACATGGCTTCGTGTTTCTCGTAGTGGGGTTAAGTCATGGGATGGGACATATGGCAACGGTAGAACAGAGCAACAAAGAGAAGCCATGAACCTCAAAACATGGAATGGCAATCAGAGGCTATAAAATCAGAGGAAGAAGACAGAACAGAGGGTCCCCGACCACACAATCAAATGCCTTTCCTTTATCAATTTCAAACGGGCGTTTTTCACATTTGAGCACCGGCCTCATTTTTTTAACTTCTGCGTACATCGCTTGAAAAAATTTGAAGTCCTCTTCGGTGAGGCAAAAAAGAACCGCCGGTAGATTTCATCCACCGTACACACAACTTATCTGTTAAGAAGTCAGTCCATCTGCATTCAGACCAATCGTAGTCCTGACACACTTGCGCATCTCGATCACGTGGCTGAGGCGTTTATTCCGCTTTTTCGAGGGAAACAGATAGGTACATATTATGAAAACAGGGAGGCACAGAAAGCTAGTATAAATTTTCAATGAGTACCAACATGTGGTAATGGTGTTGAAAAAATGGATTGGTCACGTAAATTCTTGACAACTTTGCGCCAAAATTTACGTGGAATCCAACCACCTTTTGAGGTGACTCTAAATAGATTTACTTAGATACTCCTAAGTAAGGAGTTTAAATCATGAAACATTTGAACAAAACCCATTAAAAGATACGAAAGATTACACATACATCATTCGTTACATTTTTTATGGAGCCTACTTCATGCCCCCAAAAATACTAAAAAATATCCAAAAGGGCACGCAAAGGGGGAGGGACACGGGGGGCTACTTCCCCTTGGGAATAGCAGCGTACTGCTGTCCCGATTTTGGGGCCCACCCCGGTCTCACTCCGATGATCAGAATCGTTCACTTTGTAGAACTCGTCGAGTAGAACAACTATGCAAAAAATCAGCTTAATTGGATATCATTAAGTGCCTAATCAGAGTCCATATAACTCTCAATCCATGGGTTACAGTGGATTTGATCTAGTGTTTCGGATCCATTCTTTTCAAGATAGAAAGGTTCCGATCAGGTACTTAATGATATCCAATTAAGCTGATTTTTTTCATAATTGTTCTACTTGACGAGCTCTACAAAGTGAACGATTCCGATTATCGGAGCGAGACCGGGGTAGGCCCCAAAATGGAATACAACAACACGATGCTGTCCCGAAGGGGACAGCAGCCCCCCCTCCCTCCAAGGGGGAGGGGCATATATAGTCATGAAGTGGGTTCGGCCAATTTATCACTCACGCGCGTTGTTGCTGTTGGGCTGTGGGTGGTTCGTGCTTGGACTTGGGCTTTGGGCCCAATTATTATTATTTTTTTTGGGAAAATGACGACAAATGACGTATTTTGATAATTAATATCAGCCAAAAAAATGATGACAACATTTGTTAATGCTGAAAATATTTTTGTCGGATATTAATTATCAAAATGTCTTGAGCCATCATTTTCCCTATTTTTTTGCTTCCCAAAAATTTAGACTTAGACTTGGGCATACCGCCAGACCGGGCCATGGGCCCTTCACCTGTGGTTCGTGCTTCGGGTTTTGGCCTCTACATTACATCTTTTTACTCCCCAAAAAATAAGGGAAAATGACAGCTTAGGATGTGTTTTGATAATTAATAACCGTCAAAAATATGCTGAGAACATTTGTTAATGTTGAAAATGTCATTGGCGGATATTAATTATCAAAACAGGTCATTGGCCGTCATTTTCCCAAAAATATAACCTTGGAATTGGGCTTCTTTGGATTGGAGTTGGACTATTGAGCATGTGAGTTGTTTGGCCTCTTTTGTGTGCATTTGAAAGCCCAAGAGTTGAATGAGTTTTGAGGCTCTTCAAAATTCTCCACGTTGTGCATCACATTTTTTTTTTTTGGGTAACTGTTTTTCCATCACATTTGATTGAAAGGAATCAGTTTCTAGAGCTGAAAGGCCCAATTGAATTCCAGAAGCTATTCCATCAATTTTCGGCCAGATTCAATTCCTTTTTTTTTTTTTTCCCCAAAATGATACGATCTTGATTATAAAAGAAACAAAGTAGAAAACATCAAATAGGGCATCTATCCCTCTTAAGGGAGGACAAAAGCCACAGCGGAGGGATAAATTCCCAAGTACGAGAATGACTCCCTCTCACAACACTCTGGGCTAAGTATTGAGCAACTCCATTGCCACCATGACGAATAAATTGCACCAATGATAAGCGCTTAGATAGAGATTCTGTAATGTAAACTAGGAGGAACCAATTACATTCGTGCAAAAAAAAAAAATTAAAGTGGCCTATTTTACCTTGTTGGGCTTAAATTGCTATTGAAGTCTGAAACACCTCAAATTCACATTTTTTCTTCGCATGCGAAATATTTAAGGACGATGGCAAATGGGACTAAATTGCAACAAAATTAAAATACAGAGTAAGAATAAACGAAAATAAAACTACAAGGATAAAAGTGAAGACCTATAAAGTGTTTATGACTTCCTTCTTCAAAAGGGAAAAAGTTGCACCATATGAGCCCCCCATCAATTATTACTAATGATCCAGAAAGAAATTTAAAAGTTATACACAAAACAAACATACCTTAAAAAGTGACACAATTTTGTAATGGACTATAAATAAAGAACAAACTGAGGCCCCGTTTCAAAAACTTTCTTAAAAATAAGCAGCTTATTTCACTTTTTCAAATTAAAAAATTATGTAAATAAAAAATAATTTTTTTATTTTTTTTGCACCGTTTAAAATATTTCAATGAGATCTATTAAATAAGATCTATATTGATAGAAAAATTATTTGCGTAAGCACATAATTTTTGAACTTGAAATTATTATTTTTAAAATAAGTACTTATTTTGAATTCGGGAAAAGAGCCTGAGTAATTTTTACACTTCATATATATTTTATCTTTTGTTTGAAGATTTTTAAAAAAAAAACATTTATTGTTTGTCTTCATCCATAGACATTAGTACTGCTTGTGTACACAGAAAACTACATTACTAATGTTATAAATCCATACAAAATAAACAAGTGAACAAAAAGAATGCAGCAATAGATTACTAAATTACTAATCGCACCCAAAAGGGAAGTATAATAATCAAGTCCATATAAGAGTTGATTTTTGCAGTCTCCTTTTGAGCGCGGTTAGTAATTTGAGGAGTGCAAAAAATAAATTTTTTTATTATAGAAAATTATGATTACAGTCCAATCAAATGTCAATAAGGCAAAAAAATGTTTATAAAACGTATCAAAAATTATAATGGTATTTTTTTATTCTTCGCCCTTATTAAAAACTTCACTAAGTCTACGTATACTCTCATCGGTTACTCTTTTTTTACATATATGTGTGGCTAATTCCATAATTAAATGTGTGAAATCGACACCTATATAAGAGAGAGATTGATCTGTAAGAGCATACGTACTATTGCTCACTAAAAACATTTTTGTATCATTGAATGTACACGGATGTCTCGTCACTGTCTAAGTAGGTCGCGCGGCCCCCCATCCATACATACGGAGTACGGAGTATTACCCCCGAGAACCCGGCCATCTGTGTGTGCACTGTTTAAAGTGGGAACACTAGAGCAATTCTTTTCTTGTGGATTTGGAAGAATTAAATGCTGTGTTATTTTTACTTCTAAAAAAAAAAAATTCAAAATTTTTTTTTCTAGATTTTTCATAATTTTAACATTTCTCTTTTTATATTTTTACTTATTATCTCTAATATTTTTTTAAAAAAATTTAAAAAGAAATCCAAACACAGCAAAAGAAACCCTTTTTAGAGAGTAGAAAAATTAAAATTAAATTGATTTCAATAAAGTGATTAGTGCTCAAGTGTTTTTTAAAGGGAGATTAGTTCTTAAGTTGAAGACCAAGTAGCTGGAATCTTGCATAAAAGGACACTTCCTCTGTCTCTCCCTCCCTCCCTCCCTTCCCCTGAGCAGAGTGCACAGTGCAGAAAGCAGTGACTCAGTCTTTGGAGAGGGAGAGAGAGAGAGAGAGAGAGTGTGGGTGTGGGTGTGGGTGTGGGTGTGGGTGTGGGGATTTGGCTATGAGGATGGTATGGAGATCAATGAGAAGCAAATGGGTCTTGCTCTGTGCGCTGCTTCTTGCTGATTTTGCCTTCGGAAGTGTTCAAGACGGTATGTACTTAATACTCCCTGTTTCTCTCTGCATATTTGTTCTCCTTTGATTTTTTCTCTCTCATGCCTCTCCTCTGTTAGGCTGATTTTCTAAATTCTATGGATCACTCTTTTGTGGGTCTTTCTTGCTCTTTTGAGATCTCAATCGCTACCTATTTTCAATTTGGTTTTTCAGTATGGGTGTGGTTTCATCGTTTTGTATGTCTGCAACTCTGCATTTTCCCAATCCCAAGGGAGTAGAAGAGGAAGGAGGAGACAATTACTATTTTCCCTCTTCTTTTTGTTTTTAAAATTTTTCAATGGATACTGTGTTCGGATCAGTTTATGTGCAAAGTTAAGAAATTAACACGCAAAACTAGAAAATTCACTAGAGACTTCTCTCTTGCATCCTCACACCAAGAGTTTGCCAAATTTCGAACCCACGAATCTAACAAGAAGATGTCATTGGACCCAACAAAGAACCCACTATTTGAAAAGTTTATGCTTTGTTTGGTTTAGTGTTTAAAAAAAATTTTGAAAAATAATAAGGGTAATAAGTTGAAAGAGATAGAGAGAGAAAAATTGAGAGTAAAAAAAATCTAAGACAAATCTAGAGGAAATTTTTAAAAAAATATTTTTTAAATTCTAAAGATAACAAGGCATATATTCTTGGTCTCATTTTTCTCTTTTTAATTCTGTGTCTTGTCACTTCTAATAGCCGTTTCAAATGTAGTAATTATTCTCATGAGTAGTGTTTCTGTAGTTTCTCTCTCTCTCTCTGCAATAGAAATATGAAAGAAAAAATATCCAAACGTCCCTTCCCCTTTTTCTATTTTCATTTTCTCTTCCCTTTCATCCAAACCAGAAACTGTAGTGGTTGTGATACCTGAAATCTACAATTATTTTACATTGAGGGCCCAGATCATTCACTGAAAACCTTTTGGAGCCCAATATTCTGACTCTCCTGAGTCAGCATTAAAAAGAACATTTGCTTCTTGTCACCATAACGACTCCCAAATTCCCAAGTAATACAAGAATGACTTCCTCTCACAGCACTTTGGGCCAAGCAATGAGTAACTCCATTGCCACCACAATGAATAAATTGCATCAATGATAAGCGCTTAGATAGAGATTCTGTAATGTAAACTAGGAGGGACGAATTACATTCGTGCAAAAAAATAAAAATAAAGTGACCTATTTTACCTTGTTGGGCTTAAATTGCTATTGAAGTATGAAACACCTCAAATTCACATTTTTCCTTCGCATGCGAAATATTTAAGGATTATTGCAAATGGGACTAAATTGCAACAAAATTAAAATACAGAGTTAAGAATAAACGAAAATAAAACTACGAGGATAAAAGTGAAGACCTATAAAGTGTTCATGACTTCCAACATCAAAGGGGAAAAAGTTGCACGATATGAGCCCCTGTAGAAACTTTATATCCATCTCAAAACCAATTGGCAATGAGTGGAGAGATCCCAAATGTTATTTAGTGATTATCCATTCTACACCCAAGTAATGTGCGACTCTATTTTTTTAACATTCCCCTCACATGCAGCTGCGTTTGAAATCTGTCATGTGTGGCCACTTTTGAGTCCTATCATCGTGCAGCCTTTTTGCTAGTTCGTCATCGCGGGATGTGGATTGTGAATTTTATAAAATGTGGGGTGGAATGAACCTCGCTTTGATACCATGTAGAAACTTTATGTCCATCTCAAAATCAATTGGTAATGAGTGGAGAGGTCCCAAATATTATTACGGGATCATCAATTCCACACCCAATCAATGTGGGACTCTATTTTCTTAACACTCCATCAATCATTACTAATGATCCAGAAAGAAATTAAAAAATTATACACAAAACATACCTTAAAAAGTGGCACAATTTTCTAATGGACTATCAATAAAGAACAAATGAGGCCCCATTTTAGAAATTTTTTTAAAAAATAAGTAGCTTATTTCACTTTTTTAAATTAAAAAATAATACAAATAAAAAATATATTTTTAATTTTTTTTGCATCGTTTAAAAGGTCTCAGTGAGATCTATCAAATATAATCCATATTGATAGGAAAATTATTTGCGTAAGTACATAATTTTTGAGCTTAAAATTGCCTTTTTAAAAAATAAGTATTTATTTTGAGTTCGGAAACGGAGCCTGAATAATTTTTACACTTCCTATATATTTTATCTATTGTTTCAAGATTTAAAAAAAAATATTTATTGTTTGTCTTCATCCATAGACATTACTGCTTGTTTACACAGAAAACGACATTACTAATGTTATAAATCCATACAAAATAAACAAAAGTGAACAAAAAGAATGCCGCGATAGATTACTAAATTACTAATCGCACCCAAAAGGGGAGTATAAATCAAGTCCATATAAGAGTTGATTTTTGCACTCTTCTTTTAAGCGCGGTTAGATATTTGAGGAGTGCAAAAAATAAATTTTTTTATTTTAAAAAATTCTGATTACAGTCCAATTAAATGTCAATAAGGTAGAAAAATGTTTATAAAACGTATCAAAAATTATAGTAGTATTTTTTTATTCATCGCCCTTATTAAAAACTTCACTAAATCTACATATACTCCTATCGGTCACTCCTCTCTTACATAGGTGTGTGGCCAATTTCATAATTAAATGTGTAAAACCGATATTTATATGAGAGAGTAATCGATAAGAGTTTACGTAACATTACTCTCTAAAAACTTTTTGTACCATTGAATATACACGGGTGCCGGGTGGTCTCATCACTGTCTATGTACGTCGCGCGGGCCCCCCATCCATACATATTACATGCCCGCCTGCCCTGAGAACCCGGCCATCTGTGTGTGCACTGTTTAAGTGGGAACCCTTGAGCAATTCTTTTCTGAACCATGCTACTGGTACAGATAATCTATGCACAAATTTTGTGGTGGGCCCACTACGGGTCCCATACAAATGATCTGAGCCGTTCATTAAATGTAAAATACTTTTTCAAGAGTCCCTGTAAAAAATCAACTCATTCTAATACTTAGAAATGCTCGATCCAATCATCTAAATTTTCATTCAAATTTTCTGATAATGAAAAGTTAGATGATTAGATCAAGTACCTATAAATATTGGATTAAACTGATTTTTTACAGGAACCCTTGAAAAAATGTTTTACATTTAATGAATAACTTGAATTATTTGTATGAGACTCGTGGTGGGTCCCACCACAAAATCTGTGCACAATCTGTGCACAGATTGTATGTACAAGTAGCATTTCGGTTCTTTTCTTGTGGATTTGGAAGAATTAAAGAAACCCTTTTTAGAGAGTAGAAAAATTAAAAGTAATCTTGGATCAATTGATTTCAATAAAGTGACTAGTGCTCAAGTGTTTTTTAAAGGAAGAAGATTAGTAGTACTACTTAAGTTTAAGGGAAAAAGAGTAGAGTAAATTACAGTAAACCACCCTCAACTAACTTGCATTTTCACTTAACCCCCTCCGACTACAAAATTCAACAGTGTGCACCCTCTAACTATCCAGAATTGACACTTAACACCCTTTTGTTAGGTCTCCGTAGGAAAAATGAACCGACGGCCGTCTCCGGCCACCGGGGGGCCGATCCGAGCCGTCCAAAAATTTTACAAAAAAAAACCGAGTGGGCCAACGCGGGAATCAACTGCATCTGACGTGCGTAGGTGCTCAATCTAAACACCCCATTTAAATTCTTGTGGTGTTTGGATCGAGTAGCTACGCACGTTGGATGCCGTTGATTCCCGGGTTGGCCCACTCGGTTTTTTTTTGTAAAATTTTTGGACGGCTCGGATGGACCCCCCGGTGGCCGGAGACGGCCGTCGGTGCATTTTTCCTACGGAGATCTAACAAAAGGGTGTTAAGTGTCAATTCTGGATAGTTAGAGGGTGCACACTGTTGGATTTTATAGTCGGAAGGGGTTAAGTGAAAATACAGATTAGTTGAGGGGGGTTTACTATAATTTACTCAAAAGAGTAACTAAATAAGACCAAGTAGCTGGAATCTTGAATAAAAGGACACTTTTCTCTGTTTCTCTCTCCCTCTCTTCCCCTTAGCATAGTGCAGAGAGCACTGACTTCAGTCTTTGGAGAGAGAGAGAGAGAGGGTGGGGATTTGGCTATGAGGATGGTATGGAGATCAATGAGAAGCAAATGGGTCTTGCTCTGTGCGCTGCTTCTTGCAGATTTTGCCTTCGGAAGTGTTCAAGACGGTATGTACTCAATACTCCCTGTTTCTCTCTACATATTTGTTCTCCTTTGATTTTTTCTCTCTCATGCCTCTCCTCTATTAGGCTGATTTCTAGTAAATTCTATGGATCACTCTTTTGTGGGTCTTTCTTGCTCTTTTGAGATCTCAATCGGTACCTATTTTCAATTTGGTTTTTCAGTATCATCGTTTTGTATGTCTGCAACTCTGCATTTTACCCAATCCCAAATGTTTATCTTCACATGTACGTAAACAGAGAATGAGATTCCAAGGGAGTAGAAGAGGGAGGGGGATACATTTTACTATTTCCTTTCTTCTTCTTCTTTTTTTTTTTAAATTTTCGATGTACAACATGTCCGGACCGGTCTACGCGCAAAACAAAAGTAAATAATTCATACGCAAAACCAGAAAATTCACTAAAAATTTCTCTCTTGCGGCCTGACGCTAAGAGTTTGCCAAGTTTCGAACCCACAAATCTGGATTTTTAGCCAACAAGAAGATGTCATTGGACCAAACAAAGAACTCAACCCACTATCTGGAAAGTTTATATTCTTGGTCCCCATTTTTCTCCTTTTAAATTCTGTGTCTTGTCAAGTTTATTCTCATGAGTAGCGTTTCTGTAGTTTTTCTCTACAATAGAAATATGAAAGAAAAAATATCCAATCGTCCCTTCCCCTTTCTCTATTTTGATTTTCTCTTCCCTTTCATCAAAACCAGAAACTGTAGTGGTTGTGATACCTGAAATCTACATTTATTTTACATTGAGGGCCCAGATCATTCACCGGAAAACCTTTTGGAGACCAATATTCTGACTCTCCTGAGTCGGCATTAATAAGAACATTTGCTTCTTGTCTGAGCAAGTCTATATTTTACCTCTTGTCTGAGCAAGTCTATATTTTACTACCTTCAAAAGGCCGGTCAAAAGAGTGGACCATCCGAGTTGGGAAAATGCTAACCTCGGCCCATTAGAAGTAGGGAAATGTGTAAAAAATGTATCAATAGGTGAAAAAAGTATATTAGTATTTACGAAATGTGTATTGATATCCGTAATTTGTTTGTTATTATAAACTTATTATTGAAGCTCACTAGGCGAATTTTACCTAGCAAGACCGTTCTTTGATTGGTTCTAGCATGGGCTCTTGTGTTTTGTAAGACGGTGTGTATTCCCGGGGGTGATTTTGAGTGTGGTTGTAGCATTGTTACTCCTATATTTTCTTACCATTTTATTATTTTATCTTTTCTCTTCAACCGAACACACCATGTGTTTATCCCAGAGTTGGGTAGGTTTACTCCTCACACAATTAATCAAGAATTGATTCTTAGGCTCAGACTTCAAAAAATAATATATTATGAATCTCTTAGTATCGACCTGGTTGACCTGAATACCCTTGACCGTGGTCCGTGGAAAGAAAAAATACTCCATCATGTGTTCTTTCACATATCCGACTCCACTTTACTAATAATTCCCCTCTAGCCTCACAAGAGTCACAACTGTTTGCCCAATTTCAGACAATTATGCATTATTTTTTAATCCCTCGTATCCCTCTTCTACAACAACTAAACAAACCAAGTTGTAACTTTTAAACTCTCCTCCTATAATTATTTCCCTTTAACCATATCCACTTCTTTATCACTCATGGCTTCTCTGCAGTCTATCGTTAGACTACAGAGTACCGTCTCTGTGATGCTAGTAGTCCAAAAGAGTTTTTAACTCCTTTGGGAAAGAGTTTTTTTAAGATTCAAACCGTTAAATGCAAAAATGAACGGCTCTGATAAAACAGCAGAAGTCTCTCCATAGAGAAGTATGTCCGTGTTATATCTCCTTCTTTCCTTCAAAATATATCCCGCTAAACGAGCCGGTAGTGTGGAGTGCGTATATATATATGTGTAGTGGGAAATGGGAAGCATACTTTCGGGTGCCATACTTTTGGTTTGTCGCAAAGTGGCGGGAGAGAGAATTTCTCTTTCGGCTTTTGCTATGATGGGCGGGATTCGGCGCGCAAAAAGACGAGCCCTGGAGCGGGTCACGGGCCCCACCCGTTTAACGCGGCATCTTTTTCTTGTGCGATTTGGGAAACGTTGAATGGGACCCCCATCGCCATCATCGTAGATCGACTTCGGATTATGACGCATCGTCATTATATGCTACATTTCCTGCACCCTTCCAAAACGCATGCATAAAGGTCCTGTTCGATTTAGATTTTGAGAGATATTTTGAAGTGTAATAAGTGGAGAGAGAGACATAGAAAAAATTTGTTAAGGACCGTGCGCAGAAATTTTGAGTATCTCAGACGAAGAAGCCCATAGACTCTGACATGGACCATAGGTTTCGCACACACAAAAAAAACACGTACACAGATACTCACGTGCACTCATGTCTTTGTGTATGTGTTCCATTAACTAAAATATAAGTATTTAGCGGAACGGAGAGGGTGCTAGAATGATTGTTACTACTCGTATTGAGTATTTTTGTGCATTAGTTTTTAACCATCTTGTGAAGATTGAAACCAATGCCTAAAATGGTTTGTTTTTATAATTAATTCAAAAAAAATAGCACGCTTTCCTGTAAGAATTCAAAATTATAGTACCCAGTTATTGGGTACAGGGTATTCATTGCGAATAAAAGATCGCAATCGCACAATGTGGGTAATTTCTTGTCTCTCAACCACCTAGCAAAAGCATGCGTAAATGGCAGGGAAGTGCCTCTCCAGAAATATTGATTCAATTTGGATCTCACTAATTAGGATATGGTGCGAGCTTATGACCCCTTTAGATTGAGAGATTTCAAAAGAAAAAAAAAAGAATAAAGAGTTGTGGTTTCTTGTAAAATTACTCATTTGGATTGCATATTTTGGTGAGAAATGAAGGGAAAAGTGCAAAAATAGAATTTTTAATTGGTTCTTCTCATTTCTCATTAAATCTCACAATAAATGGTGAGATTTGGCCAGGGAGGACTTTCCTTTCGTATCTCATCCCCCCTGTCTCTCCATCCAAAGGGGTTGCAGTACCAATAATTGAGCCGCTACCGTTGCCTCCAAAAATAGAGGTCCTGAGTCAATTTTTTTAAAGCCTCTAAAATAAGATTTTGCTTCAATTCAATGGCAAGTAGAAATTACTACTAGAATAGGTAGTAAGTGGAAATTTTGAATTTGTAGAGACTCTGTTATAATAATAAGGAAAAGATCTAAGTGTTTTCATTGATATTTGTTTTTTTGGAATCTCACCGAGTAAAGAAAGCCAAAAAAATAGAGGAGAGAAAAATGAGGAACTTCCTCGCATTTGCTAAAACTTTAGGGGTGAGAATGCAAGATATGAGATTGTACGGAATTACCACTAGTCCCTGGAGACTTCAGAGTTTTTCAGTGTCGCGTGGTGGGTATCGCGTGGTGGGTATCACGTGGTGTCCGCTTTGCACATCCGAGCCTTTCGATGCAATTTTGGGCGGCTCAGATTTGGAGGGAAAAAAATAAGAAAGAGGAGGGGTGAGAGGAGAGAGAATGGCTCAATATGAGTCGTTCAAAAGTATATCGAACGGTTCAAAAGTGCTAAATGGGTATCACAAGAAATATATTCGTTTGGCACCCAGAAATTTCTTCGGGAGGCTGGAAATACATGCCAACTTCCAAGTTGAGATATGCTAAGTACAAAGAAAATAGGTAAAGAAAAGATCTTTAAAGTGTACATGAATGGTTCAAATGCATTGTACAGTAAATTTAGATCATTCATGTACACTTTAAAGGTCTTTTCTTTGTCAATTTTCTATCCTACCTCTCCTCTTCCAAGTTTCCTCAATCAAGGACAATCATCACACTGCGCTCTGCTAGTCACAATCTGCTAGTCAATTGGCCTATCTGGGCGGATAGCATGCGTTTGGCAGCATTTTTCCCCTTGCTTTCTCTTCTTTTGACACTTTTGTCCAAAAGCGTCGTAGCCTTTGACATGACACTGCCCTATGCTTTTGTCTCATTGTTTGATCATTGAGCTCGAGATCCTCCGCTCTTAAACGAAATCGATCACGAGTTCATTTCGCAATTAAAACCATTCACCATTTTTTAAGTCGGAATGTGCTATCAAGTGCATTAGAGATATCGGTATCCATTTTCACGAGTCATATTTGTCAAAAGAAAAATAGACAACAAGATTCTGACCAAATAAGATATGATTAGACCAATCAAATTTTTACCGATTTTCCAATAAACTTGACTTTTGGCATGAGCGTTAAACCCATCTAAAGCTTATTACATGAACGTTTGATTTGTGAATTAGGACCGTGATAATTCTTGTTTTTTCGACATATGAAAGTATCTTTACTCCATCGAGTAACAATATTTTATCCAAAATTACTTTTACCCCCCTGTTTTTCTTCTGGGGAACTTTGCTTTGTCCCCCTTGGTAAAATTGGACACGTGCAGTTTACCTTTTTCAAGAAAATGGACACTTGCAATCGACCAAGTCTTACCACGCTGTGCAGACTATTTTATGGAGAGAAACCACTGCTCTCATTTCCTCCCTCCGTAGAGGCCTTGGTTTGAGCTCCATGATGGATGGGTTTTAAGTGCCAGAACTATTGATAACCTCTGGATTTCTTTGTGTTAACTCTAATACCTCACTAAACACTGCTAATGTATACAATATTGACAAAAAGAGAGACTATTTTATGGAAAACGAAATTGATTGAGTAATTAAAAACTCAAAAATTCTACTGGTACAGCAAGTGATGTACAGACAACGCATACCGTGTGCTTTTGGGTCTGTTTCGGATTTAACAAAGATAATCATAGTCGCTTATTTTGTTTAGGATCTTCGTAAAAGATCAGCTCCATTTGCTATAGTTAAGGCGTGTATAAAACGTCCGATTTAGGCTAGCAAATATGGATAGTTTATAAATGCCCTTAATGATATTGGATGAGACTGAATTTTTACGGGGATCCTAAATAAAATAAGTGGTTTTTATTATCTTTGTTGGACCCGAAACGAGCTCAAAAGAGCGTTGTACCCACTGCATGTACAACTTTTGCTGTACCAATAGCACGTTTATTAATAACTTTATCGATTCCATACCATATGCAATCAGTGGTGGAGCGAGTGTAGGACAAGGGGGGCGCGGGCCTCCACCGATTTTTTTTCACTTTTTAATTTAGAATTTTAATATGTACTTATTTTTTTGCATTTCGTCTTATTAATTTGTATTTTGTAAATTTTCTACCCTTTTAACGTTTTTTTCATATTCTATGGCCCAACTTATAGAGATTGTCGACTGATTGTATGCAATGCTCTTATGCGGACTGTTACACCGAATGATTTTCTCCCGCAATAACATCTGCACGTGTGTCCCACGTGATTACCATGACTTTGTTGCAGGTTTACTACCCAACGGCGACTTCGAGACCCCACCGTCGGGCGGCTTCTCGTCAAGCTTGGTGTCAGCCGACGATCCGGCCACCATCCCCAGCTGGAAATCGAACGGCACCGTCGAGCTCGTCGAGTCTGGGCAGAAACAGGGCGGCATGATCCTCATCGTGCCGCAGGGCAGCCACGCGGTGCGGCTCGGAAACGACGCCGAGATCAGCCAGGAGGTCGGCGGCGTCGAGAAGGGGTCGGTCTACTCGGTGACTTTCGCGGCGGCCCGCACGTGCGCGCAGCTGGAGTCGCTGAACGTGTCGGCGCCGCCGTGGGGGGCGTCGCAGACGATAGACCTGCAGACGGTGTACAGCGTGCAGGGGTGGGACTCGTACGCCTGGGCGTTCCAGGCGGAGGGGGACGGGGCGAACTTGGTGTTCAGGAATCCGGGAATGGAGGATGATCCGACTTGTGGGCCCATTATCGATGACGTGGCGATTAAGAAGCTTTTCACCCCTGATCAACCCAAAGGTATAAGATTCATCAGCTCTTGGGTTAGCTTTTCTCCATTTTTTTTAAGTTTTATTTTGGTTAAAAGGGAAAGCATGCATTAATTAAGCTATAAGAGTTCGCACACGGAATTCTAACAATACTAACTTTCACCGATAAAAAAGAGAGTACACAATACGATATAATCTTGAAACAAAAATAGATCAATCACTTAGAGGATCAAGATGGACTGTCACTGCATTGCAGCACTGGATACCTAGTTTCAACATACTGATTACCCTCCCCATTTATTTATGCACAGATAATGCAGTGGTTAACGGTGATTTCGAAGAAGGTCCGTGGATGTTCAGAAACGAATCCCTAGGCGTCCTTCTACCCACCAACCTCGACGAAGAGACGTCCTCATTACCCGGTTGGATAGTGGAATCAAACAGGGCTGTCCGTTACATCGACTCGTACCATTTTGCAGTCCCAGAGGGCAAACGTGCCATTGAACTCCTCTCGGGCAAGGAAGGAATAATCTCGCAGATGGTCGAAACCAAGGCAAACAAGCCCTATCGGTTGACCTTTTCTCTAGGACAAGCCGGAGACTCCTGCAAACAACCGCTTGCAGTAATGGCATTTGCCGGAGATCAAGCCCAGAACATCCATTACACTCCTAATTCCAATTCGACATTCCAAACAGCTGGTGTGAATTTCACCGCCAAGGCGGAGAGGACACGCGTCGCCTTCTACAGTGTCTATTACAATACGAGGAGCGACGACATGAGCTCGTTGTGTGGGCCGGTGGTGGATGATGTTAGAGTGGCTTTGTCAAGGGGTAATAGGAATGTTTTTGGAAGTTTTCGATTAGTGGCGGGTTTGGGATTAGTATTGTTTGGTTTGGCTTTGGTTTAGCTAAAGGTTAAGGTTAAAAGGCTTGTTGAATTTAGTAAGCTATGTTCTGTGTGGTTTGGCATGGGGGTGTTGGTAAACCATGCTCCCTGTCTATGTTGGATCTTTTGGTTTTTAAGTTCTGTTTGAGATATGAGCACCTGGTTGTTTCAAGCCGGAACCCTCGCTCTATTTTGGCTACTTTTGATATACGAGCTTGGCTGCATTTTCTTGTGTCCTAGTGTCGAAACCGAATACCAGGACTCAGAGACTGGCATTAACGGGCATCGTAATTATATGAGTCACTTTTTTTTTTTTTTTCCTTTTCGGTTTTTTCCCTTCCCATGGATGGTCTTGCTTTGTCGAACTACCTTTTTCATCCCAGAAAGCATATATTCGAAGGGCATGGCCTAGGTTGTCCTAGTTATGGCAGTGAACACTTGAGGCCACTTTACAGGGTCTAGAATGCCGGAAGGGGAGCATGGTTGGCCTCCGGCTTCCATCAAGAATAGCCTTTGATTTACTTCACATACGGTACTGTTATCTTCTGAATTGAGGGTGTGTTATTTCCCTGGATTTCAGTTTCGGCGTCTGCTTAATCCCAACGATGCATTGAACCAGACGTAGTTCTATGCTTATTACTGCCATCTGCATATTGATATTTTAGCCTTCGCTTGCTCTAGATTTTGTACTTTATGACTATCTGCATATTCTTCGGTCGTAGTATATGATCTGTTGCTTGATCAACCCCTTCATGGAGGACGAGCCATTGTTTGCAGCATTCACTTATTTTCCCACTTTAAGTTGCTGTTTTGTGGCCAAATAGGAAGAACTTCTCTCGGTAACTTATTTGCCTATCTGTCATATTTGTTCTTTGCCAAATTAGGAGATTCCCATCCGCGGTGGCTCCAAAAAGATAGATCAGAGGGTTCAAAAATCTTATCGAAGTGGTTCGTATTTTCTAAAGAAAAAACTTTTGCACTCTATATTTTAGAATTTTTTTTTAAAATTTTTCCAAGCGATATGTAAAATTTGAAGTAAATGTGAATCTTGTGTTCTTATACAGGGATAGGCTATTTCCATGAACCTTGTGTTTGTAGGGTGGTATTCTACTGATTTTTGGAATATTTATTCATTTGATTTTTCATAAATATTGGAGTAGCTATCTCGAATAGCAAAAGAGCAAGTACAAATGTTGTCGTGTTGGTTCCATTCTTTACAATTACTGTCGTTTCTATTCCTCAAACCTGGAAATTCGAAACAAACCCTTCTCCTTTTGTCAGCGACCTGGAAAACCAAAACAAAGTTTCGATCGATTTACTAAAAATCAAAACGGAAGCAAATCAATTTTACTCCTTCTAGGTTCAAATTCAAAATTTTCTTGATTTTGTAAACTAGGAGTCGAAGAACTAGGCTTAGGTAAAATCAATTCTCTAGATTCTTGACCCCCACCATTTTTAAGTTTAAAAGGAAATTTTTCTTCATGAAAAATTGCATCACCTGATTCAAAAATAATTTTATTATCCACATCAAAAAATTTATAGGTTGTACTATTTTTTGCATATCCAATAAAAGCAAAAGTGGTAGCTCTAACACCCAGTTTGGGTCTTTTAGGGTCTGTTAGCCTCACAAAGGCCAAACAACCCCAAACTCTCAAATATCCCAAATTTGGCTTATGACCTTTCCACAACTCAAAAGGTGTAATTTTAGTCTTTTTGTGTGGCACTCTATTTATTACATGACAAGCCGTTAAAACTGCTTCTCCCCAGAGATTTGAGGGAGCGCCTGCTTCAATAAGCATGGCATTGGTCAAGTCAATTAATGTTCTATTTTTTCTTTCAGCCACACCATTAGACTCAGACGAATACTGTGGAGTAATTTCATGGATAATTCCCAGGGACTGAACAAAAGAGTTAAATCCAAAAGATTCATACTCACGGCCTCTATCACTTCTAATTCTTTTAATCTTTCTACCGAATTGATTTTCAACTTCTTGGAGGAATTCTTTAAATTTATCAAGTGCATCACTTTTATGTTTCACACAATATACATAAGTATATTTTGAATAATCATCAATAAAAGTGATAAAATATTTATTTCCTCCACGAGTTAAAATTCCTTCGAACTCACATAAATCCGTATGGATTAGTTCTAACAATTCGGTATTTCTTTGAACACTTTTATGAGGCCTCCTTGTGATTTTTGCTTTACTGCATGTTTCACATTTCTCAAAATCTTTTTTCAGTCTGGGAATTAACCCTAAGTTACTCATGATTCCTACATATTTACTGTTTACATGACATAGTCTAGCATGCCAAAAATTTAAGGAAGACAACATGTAAACAGAAACAGTAGCTGGTTTATTATTCTCAACATTTAGTTTGAACATTCCATCACATGCATATCCCTTACCCACAAACACTCCTTTTTTAGTAATTACAAACTGATTAGATTCCATAGTCTGCTTAAAGCCAGATTTGTTCAGTAGATAACAGGACATCAAATTCTTCCTCATGGACGATGTGTAAAGCACATCTTTCAGAGTCAGCACACGTCCAGAGGTAAACTCCAAATCAATCTCGCCACTCCCAAGCACCTTGGTAGTACTAGAGTCACCAAGCATCACAATTTTTTCTTCTGCAAAGGGAATATAAGTTTTGAACCAGTTTTTGTCATAGTAGACATGCCTATTGGCACCAGAGTCTGCCCACCACCCTTCCACACATTGAACCATATATATGTCTGTAATCATAGCCACAAAAGGCTCCTCGGCAACATTAGCCTGTGGAGCATTTTGTGTTTTTCGAAACTTGCAGAATCGAGCAATATGCCCATTCTTGCCACAGACAAAGCACCCACCAGTTTGTTGTGCTTGTGAAGGGGGTCTTTGGTTCCTATTATTTTTTCTCATTTGCATTTCACCGCGAGATTTACCCTTATTTTTGCAGTTTTTCTTATGTGGCTTTAAATAATCATTCTTTGGAAACTGACCTCTGGGTAAGGTATTTTTTGTGGAAACTAAATTTACCTTAGTAGTGGAATGTCCGTTACCTTCGTGAGTCATAAGTGCATCTTGGCCTCTAGCCTCCTCCTCCACTCGGATGCGGGTAATCAAAGTCTCCAAGGACGTCTCTTTTTGCTTGTGGCGCATTGATTTCTGGAACTCCCTCCACAACGGTGGTAATTTGTCAATGTTGCCTGCCACCACAAGATTGTCCCCAATTTTGATACCTTCAGACCGGACCTCCGCCACAATCATTTGGAAGTCTTGCACTTGCTCCACAACAGATTTTCCATCTATCATTTGATAGCGGAAAAAATGGCTAGCTGCATATTTCTTTGCACCTGCCTCCTCAGTATCATATTTGCTCTGCAAGGCTTTCCAAATTTTCTTTGCAGTAGAGTAAGTAGTATCATAATAATCATAAAATTGATCTGCAAGGCAATTTAAAAGATAATACCGACAATTATACTCATTTGAATTGTACTGCTTAACTAGTTCAAGATGAGCATATTTTTCATCATCGGTCATCCCATCTGTGGAGACTTTGTTGGGATCCTTCTCAGTTAGGATGTAGGCCACCTTGAGGAGATTGAGATAGAAAAGCACCTTGCCTTTCCATCGCTTGAAGTGAGCTCCTTTGAACTTGAAAGGTTTGTTGAGATCTCTGATATTTTCATTGGGCTTCTCAGCTGTTTGGTCCATTATTGAATCTCCTTAAAATTGTTGGTGATATTACAAAGGTTCACACCAAAATAAATATTACAATGGACAAATTAACAGGTTGAGTCGCGGAAATCTTGCTCTCTTTAAGGAGATTCAAGCCTTCTACGGTAACAAACTGGTGCAGTAGAGAAACTCTGATTTGTCCCCTCCAGGATATAACAACCCGATAATTTATCGTATGGTTCGGACCTACTCTGCACAAGTAGGAGAACCCAAAACTCCACAATAAAATACCCTTACACTTTGCCCAAGACTCTCACACCGACTAGTTTTTTAGAGAACGAAGATGGAAGGGAGAATTGAGTATGGAAGGCTAAGTGTTTTGGAGAAGTCTTAGAATTGCTCTTGGGTTTCTTAGCTTAGATTGCTTTGCTCAAGCAAGCTTTATATAGGCAAGGGAGAATCCAAATCAAATCTTTTCGTTAAGGACCAAATCTCACTTGGATATGGAAAGATATGCTCTAGATTTGAAAGATATGAAAGATATGAATAGGTATGAATCTAGATTATATCCTTGCATTAATATCTAAATCTTATAGGATAGATATGAATCTTTATCATTAATGACCAAATCTTATTAGGATAGATATGATCTTGATTCTTTCTAGATTAGCTAGATTTTTCTAGATTTACTAGATATTCTCCATGATTCTTCTAAATATCCAAATAATTGCTAAGAAAAGAGCCTCACGCAAATATACACGGGACTTGTAAAACTCTAGCACCAGAAGATGTACAGAAATTTGATATTAAAATACTAAATTTCCAACACCTAAATGTATCCATTTACCTACTCTTGTGCACATGCCCTTACAGGGTCTAGAATGCCGGAAGGAGAGCATGGTTGGCCTTCGGCTTCCATCAACAATAGCCTTTGATTTACTTCACATACTGTACTGTTATCTTCTGAATTGAGGGTGTGTTATTTCCCTGGATTTCAGTTTCCGCGTCTGCTTAATCCCAACGATGCATTGAACCGGGCCTAGTTCTTTGCTTATTACTGCCATATGCATATCAATATTTTAGCCTTCGCTTGCTCTAGATTTTGTACTTTATGACTATCTGCATATTCTTCGGTCGTAGTATATGATCTGTTGCTTGATCAACCCCTTCATGGAGGACGAGCCATTGTTTGCAGCATTCACTTATTTTCCCACTTTAAGTTGCTGTTTCATGGCCAAATAGGAAGAACTTCCCTTGGTAACTTGTTTGCCTATCTGTCATATTTGTTCTTTGCCAAATTAGGAGATTCCCATCCGCGGTGGCTCCAAAAAGATAGATCAGAGGGTTCAAAAATCTTATCGAAGTGGTTCGTATTTTCTAAAGAAAAAACTTTTGCACTCTATATTTTAGAATTTTTTTTTAAAATTTTTCCAAGCGATATGTAAAATTTGAAGTAAATGTGAATCTTGTGTTCTTATACAGGGATAGGCTATTTCCATGAACCTTGTGTTTGTAGGGTGGTATTCTACTGATTTTTGGAATATTTATTCATTTGATTTTTCATAAATATTGGAGTAGCTATCTCGAATAGCAAAAGAGCAAGTATAAATGTTGTCGTGTTGGTTCCATTCTTTACAATTACTGTCGTTTCTATTCCTCAAACCTGGAAATTCGAAACAAACCCTTCTCCTTTTGTCAGCGACCTGGAAAACCAAAACAAAGTTTCGATCGATTTACTAAAAATCAAAACGGAAGCAAATCAATTTTTTTTTAATTGCCAAAAAGCAAATCATATTGCACTTTGAACAAACCCTATCCTTGTGTTCTTAAAAAAAACAAAAATGTATAGAGACGGGAGAGAAACAAACCCTGCTACAAAAAGATACTCTGTGCACAGATTTTATTGTGGGGCTTATCATAGTTCCCACACAAATAATCCGATGGTCTTTGCAAAAAATCAGCTCAATTCAATACCTATAAATGCTTGATCTAATCATTTAACTTTTCATCATCCTGAAATCTAAATGAAAAGTTAGACGATTGGATCGACAATCTATAGATATCGGATTGAGCTAATTTTTCCCGGGGACCCTTTAAAAAATTCTTTACATTTAATTAACGGATCGGATCATTTGTGTAGAACTCGTGGTGGACCCCATAATAAAATCTGTGCACTAATAGTATGTGTGATCAGACTTTCTGGAGAGGATCGGTGCATTGTTCAACCAACGTTTAAGCTTCTGTTTGGGGCAAATGACAAAACGCTGTCGTGTAAAGTCATTTAGAAGTTGCGAGATCTTTTTAATCTGGGCCGTCAGATGAAATCATTAATGCGGTGGCAATTGATGTAGCAAAAGCTCAGCATCTCACAAAAACCCTAAAACCCAGTTCTCACTTCTTCGTTCTTCTTCTCTCTAAAACCCTAAAATTCACTCTGTCTACATCTTCGCATTCTCTCTACCTCTCTCTTCTCTTTCGTTTAAACGATACAGTTTTTTGCTTTGATCGGTTGGTGAATTGCTCGTACGCGATGGGTAGAGGAAGAAAGGGTCCAAAGGGTGATAGCAGAAACCCCAAGAAAAGAGCCACAAAACACGACGTTGCGCCTGACTACGACATGATGGACGATGAAATCGACGCATGTAAATATTTCTCTCTGTCAATTTTAAATAAGTTCCTTGTCACTCTGTTGGGTCGCCGTCAAAAGTTGGGGTAAAATTTATGTTTGTTTTGTGTGAAGTGGAAAGGATCAATCTAGGTTGTTAAAATCAAAATTATTGCTTGTGTTGATTAGGCCGTGTTTGAATGCATAGAAAGGTTAGCTTTTTGGCCAAGTAGATTCTAGCTTATGAAAATTGGGACAGTTAAGTTGGGTTCTTGGCTAGAGTATCTAAAGTTTGAACATTCCTATGGCAAATGGCAAAAAATCCAAACACACCCTAGATTAATCTAATGTTTGTTTTGTATGAGATGGAAAGGGCAATCTAGGCGATGGAAATTCTAGCTTGTGTTGATTAGGCCGTGTTTGGATGTATAGAAAGGTTGCTTTTTGGCCAAGTGAAAAACTGAGCTGACTGCCTGACCCTTTCCAAGTTTCTTAGAAAGAACTGTGGATTTTTAAGTGGCTTTAAGCTAGGAAAATTGAGATTTTTAAGGATCAATTTAGGTTGTCAAAATTCTAGCTTGTATTGATTAGGCTGTGTTTGGATGTGTACAAAGGTTAGCTTTTTGGCCAAGTAAAAACTGGGGTCACCTTTTTGGAGGGTTTGAGAAAGAACCGCAGGGTTTTTGGTTGGCTTTTAAGCTTAAGAAAATTAAGGTGCTAGAGTATCTAAAGTTTGAATGTTTCCAAGGAAAATGGCAAAAACTCCAAACGCAGCCTAGATTAAGCTAATGCTTGTTTCGTATGAAATGGAAAGGATCAATCTAGGCTCTGGAAATTATGGCTTGTATTGCTTAGGCTGTGTTTGGATGTGCAAAAAGGTTAGCTTTTTGGCCAAGTGAAAAAATGTGCTGACTGCTGACCCTTTTGAAGTATTTTAGAATGAACTGTGGGTTTTTTAGGTGGCTTTTAACAAGGCAAATCGGGATAGTTCAGGTGGGTTCTTGGCTAGAGAATCTATGGTTTGAATTTTTTTGTTGCGTATGGCCAAAACCCCAGCCTAACATTATTTTCTTTTGGTGCACTTTCCAGCGATCTTTGAACTATTAAGCTCAATACTTGCCATCTGAAGTCAGTACAGTGATTCTGTAGCTTCAAAACTTACTAATTAAGAATACAAGAGCCCAAAACTATCAATATTGGTACGGCGACCACATTCGCTCAACCCCTTTGGTGCCATATAAACGTTGCACGTTACACAGTCCAATCAAGCTTATGTGGGGCTCCTCAGGGGATGTGCTTGGTGTTTGCATGGTGCCGTTTTAGAGGGTACCTAAGTGGTGTACAAATAAAGTCACCATAGTGTTAATCCAAGATTGTGCAGGCTCTAACATAGTGTTTTGCTGTTGCAGTTCACAAGCAGAGAGATGTTATTCCACTCAACATAAGTGATGATATTGGGGCATCAGATGAAGATGATGAACACCTTGTATTTGACATTCAGGTTATAGGAAACTCTTTTATCTATTTGTACTATTTACATGGTGTGTTTATATATATTAGAAATTTTGTACTATTTTCGTATGTTTTCAATCATTTATGGCAGGGTAGCCAATATTATAATCAGAACGCCCCTATGTTGTTTTCCTGATGTTATCATATTGTCTTTCGAACTTGGAAGATATGTTGGAAGTAGATTGTTTATGTAGTTCTGTTGATGGTCAGATAAACCTTTCTTCTTTGTGTGTCTACATATAGGACGAGGAGGAGGAGGAAGATGATGAAGATGAAGACATTGAGGATGACACTCATCTTACTGGCACTGCTGCAAAAAGTAAGGAAACTCAGCACTTCTTTGGTTCGCAGGACGCACAATATTTTTGAATGCTATTATGCTACCTATAGGTTGAACTGTTTCTTCTGTAGTGCTAACTATTATTGTTCTCCAGTGGTGAGGACCCAGAGATATTTACAGGCCAAGATTGGTGGGGTTGAGGATGAAATGCACGATGATGTTGAAGATGAGGAAAAACAAAGGGTTGTATGGGGTAGATATAAGTATGGTGCAGATAATAGGGATTATGAGGTGAGATTCAGATTGTAAAGACGGCATTCCTTTTCTCCGCTGTGTGTTTTGATATGTGAAGTAAAAGTTTCATTAGTGTTGTTCAATATCACCGCCCCCTTGAGGGAGTTCTTTTGTTTTGATTTGGTTCTTTGTCCTACTATTTTCTCTTTGGTGGACTTTGTCTCCATCTTACTTGTTTGTATCCTGTGATAAGTTTTCTTTTGGTTGCCAATAAAAAACAAGTAAATGATGAAGTGTCATGTAATTGGTCACTTGCAATCTTCTTAACTAGCTTTTTTTGTTATTTGAAGCTTCAATCAAGTGATGAGGATCAACCTGCTGCTGAGGAGGCAGAGGTGTTAAGATTGCGAGAGGAAAATGCAAAATCTTTATCCTTGGAAGACTTTGGCCTTGAAGATGTTAGTCAAGACGAGAGCAACGGCGAGCCAACATTGGAGGTAGGGTTTTATAACCTTTCTATGTATGATTTGATGAGTGCTGGTGGTCATTATTAGGTTTTCAACATTGTAGGAGGTTCTGGTCAAAGGGAAAGCTGCACCAAAAGCTTCAGCTGGCAGAGAAGCTCATGATGGCCCTGGTTCAGTTTATGAAGAAGTCAAGAAAGATTTGAATGCTTTGACCAAGGAAGAGCAAATGGATGTTGTGTATAGGTGAGCCATTGCTTTCATAATTTCCACATTTTAGGTGTATTAACCTTATAGGAGGCGATTTTAATGGTCATGGGGGAAACGAATAAGCAAGGATATGAGAAGGTGCATGGTGGCTTTGGATTTGGTAACCTTAACGAAGGTGGTAGGAGGATTTTAGATTTCGCGTTAGCTTTTGACCTTATAGTTGGGAATATTCTCTGTAGGAAGCGTGAGGAGCATTTATTATCTTTAAGAGTGGAGCCAATAGAAGCCAAATTGACTATTTTCTTGCTAGAGGT
The DNA here is from genome assembly GCA_019656275.1 of Rhododendron kiyosumense. Classification (NCBI taxonomy): domain Eukaryota; kingdom Viridiplantae; phylum Streptophyta; class Magnoliopsida; order Ericales; family Ericaceae; genus Rhododendron; species Rhododendron kiyosumense. The sequence continues at coordinate 117,060 of BPLS01000274.1, read as the reverse complement.
GCTGACCACTTGACATGTAAGGATTGTAAGGTTATTCCCGGAGAGTGTTTAGTGGCACAACATAGACTTTTGGTGTTAGATATTTGTCTCAAGGGGAATTATAGAAGGAGAAAGGAAACTAGATGCCCACGGATTAAGTGGTGGGGTCCAATAGGGGAGAAACTAGAGGTATTCAATGAAAGAATGTCTCAAGAAGTACGGTGGGGAGTGGAAGGCAATAGTGACAATATGTGAATACGATAGCTGACGGTATTAGAAAAATATCGAAAGAAGTTCTTGGAGAGTCGAAGGGAAAAGGTCCAATTTCTAAGGAGATATGGTGGTGGAATGACAAAGTTCAAACCAGGGTAAAAGCAAAGAAGGAGTGCTTTAAAAAGTGGCAAAAGGACCGGAATGTGAAAAATTTTCAAGGTTATGAACAAGCTAATAGGGAAGCTAAGAAAGCTGTTAGGAATGCTAAGTTGAAAGTCTGAGAATTTCTACACTAGACTCGATAGTAAAGATGAAGAAAAGATTATTTATAAACTTGCTAAGTTACGAGAAAGGAAAGATATAGACTTTTCTCAAGTTAAGTGTATAAAAGGTATTGATTCGATGGTGTTGGTGAACGACGAGGCGATCAGGGATAGATGGAAGTCATATTTCGATAAGTTGTTAAACGAGAAACATGAAGGAGGCTTTGGTGGGGAGGAAGTGTATGTACCTGGCGAGAACATAGAATATGAGTTTTATCGGAGAACACAAAAGTTTGAAGTGGTTAAAGTTTCGAAAAAGATGAAAACGGGTAAGGCCCTAGGACCAGATGGTATCCCTATTGAAGTGTGGAAAAATTTAGGTGACTTGGGGGTGACTTGGTTGACGAAGTTGATCAACAAGATTATTATGACTAGGAAGATGCCCGATGAATAGAGAAGAAGCACCTTAGTACCTATCTGTAAGAATAAAAGGGATATTCAAAGCTGTAACAACTATAGAGATATTAAATTGATGAGTTATATGATGAAGTTGTGGGAAAGAGTTATTGAGCATCGCTTGAGGATGGTGACTACGGTGTCAGAGAAACAGTTTGGGTTCATGCCTTGAAGATCAACCATGGAAGCTATTTACCTATTAAGGAGATTGGTAGAAAAACACAGAGTAAAGAAGAAGGATTTCCATATGGTTTTCACAGATTTAGAAAAGGCTTATGATAGGGTGCCTAGAGATATCATACGGTGGGTTATGGAGAGAAAATGAGTGACTAAAGGGTATATCGAGGTGATAAGAGACATGTATGAAGGTGTCGTCACTACCATTAGATTACCAGTAGAGGAAACATGTGAATTTTCAATCACCGTAGGATTGCATCAAGGGTCAGCCCTGAGCCCGTACCTCTTTGCCTTAGTTATGGATGAATTGACTAGATAATTTCAAGAGGATATTCCATGGTGTATGATGTTTGCAGATGACATTGTCCTTGTAGATGAATTGAAAGGAAAATTCTATAGAACTGCCATAAGACTAGCGATGCTTTATGGAATAGAATGTTGGCCTATTAAGAAACAACATGTAAGCAAGATGAGTTTAGCGGAAATGAGAATGTTGAGGTAGATGTGTGGTAAGACTAGACGAGACAAGATTAGAAATGAAACAATTTGTAAGACGGTAGGTGTAGCACCTATAGAGGAGAAGTTGAGGGAAAATAGGCTAAGGTGGTTTGGGCATGTCTACCGTAGACCAGAAGATGCAATAGTTAAGACTTAATGGAGCGGATAGGATAGCTCTAGGTAGCAATGTCATGGGGAGGGGTAGATCTAAATTGACATTAGATGCTGTAGTGCGCAAAGATATGAGTATAATGGATTTGTATGAACAAGTGGCCCTTAACGGAGCTCAATGGAGGAAACGGATTCATATAGCTGACCCCAAGTGATTGGGAGTAAGGCTCGGTTTGGTTTGGTTTGGTTTGGTTTGGTTAGGTGTATTAACCTTATGCTTCCTTGTGAGCCATCAAAAGTTCTTTGTGTCGGGCTGTCGGCTTAGTACTGTAGTCGTATGAAAGCACATGTTGGTAAATGTTTTCTGGTGAGGAATAAGCAAATATAAGAAGGAAGTTTGCATCAGAAAATGGAATAGCTGAGCTTCTTGAAAGCCATTGAAGGAAAAGAGAAATTGAAGGAGCAATCCTTGAAAAGGCTTGAACACCTAAAACAAACAAGAAAACAGTCTATGTGCTTATTCCTGATAAAAATATGTTCAAGATAGATTTGTTTCTGGCACAAAAATCACATTGTTTCATATAATAGGTTTCAGGGGAATCTAATTTCAGATTTGTTTCGGTTAAAATCAGCTGAATCACCTTATCATGTAGCATCTGTTAAGATCTCGATCTTCTATCTGCCTCGTTTTCCCCTTGAGCTTCCACAATCATATATGTGTCTCTCTAATATGTCAATACAATTATAGAAACCGAACCTATGTAGCACGGACACGGACACGGGACACGGACACGACACGACACGACATCGACACCTTGACACGCAAATTTTCAATAAATGGGGGACACGACACGTTGGGGGACACGTTATATATACATATATAAATTAAAAAATATATTCAAATTAGATAAAAGTTTAATAGTATTATAACGAGATTGTTAGGTGGTGATCACAGAGAGAGAAGGAAATCCCGAACACATTAAAACAAAGAGAGTGTCCCTAAATTGTCCCCCGAAGCGTCCCTAAAGTGTACACTTTGATCCATTTTAAAAGTCCTCCTAATTGCATTTTTACCCCCAAAGTGTCTCTAAAGTGTCCTGAAAGTGTCGGACCCCAAATATTGGGGAAAAAAATAGGACACTCCGGGAGAAGTGTCGGACACGTGTCCGGGGAGTGTCCGGGAGTG
>BPLS01000274.1:87177-109464 GCA_019656275.1 Rhododendron kiyosumense | reverse complement strand
AAAAAACTAAAAACGTTGGGTACGGGTAGGGCCCGCCAATAATTTTTAAAAAAAAAATCAATAAGCATGTTTTGAATGTAATGTATAACAACTATAAGCCTTATTTGACTATAGCATAAAAAGGTCTTAAGTGCTTAACCCATAAACAAGCAAAAAACGAGCCAAATACGAGCAGAAGGAGGAAGAGGGTGGGGAGAGTGGTCACAGCTCTTATAGTCCACGTGCAGAATTCCAAAGTTGATACACACTTACAGCCTATGAAGCACGGATACTCTATTTTAGGCTACGTATCACGTACCGTACGCGTATCGGACACGGATACGCTCGGATACGCTCCGGATACGTGTCCGATACGTTTTTTAGAGTATCCAGATTTTAACATTAATTTTTGGAACCCCGATACGTTTTGGATACGTTCGGATACGTTGTGGATACGTTCGGATACGTTGTGGATACGTTCGGATACGTTGTGGATACGTTTTGGATACGTTCGGATACGCGGGGGGTTAAAATTGTTATTACTTAAAATTAAGGGGTGAAAACTGCAATTATGTGTATATATATGTTTTGAACGTACTGTACGTATTCAAACAAAGGGATTACAGAGAAGGAAAAGGCAGGAGTTGATCTGTAACTGTAAGTCTCTCTGTTCTCTCTCGTCTCTCGTCTCTCTCTTCTCTTTCTCTCTCATCTCTAAGTTAGGGTTTTTTTATACCTCGGAGTTGGGATTTTTTTTTTAAAAGCTATACAGTAAACTGAAAGGTAGGGTTTTTTTTTTTATACCTATACCTATCATCTCTCATCTCTCTCTAGTCTAATTTAGGTTGTTATCTGATGGATTCTGCTAGGGTTTCTTTTTTGGATATATATTTTATTTTTATTTATTTTTATATTCAACGTATCCCCCACGTATCGTATCCTACTTTTTGAAAAAATCACGTATCCGCGTATCCGTATCGTATCGTATCCGTATCCCGTATCCCGTATCCGTGCTTCTTAGCTTACAGCCAATGGCACCTTTGTCACTCGAGTGGTCGCAGCTCTCATCTCCCTTCTTAAGAGTCGATACAAGTTCTAAAGTTCTAACCCTAGATGTGAAACATAGTGGTCTTCAGTTTAGAAATTGCATACCAAGACCAAGAATTTAAGTCTATCCTTCCAGAACCCGTGAAGGTTGAACAGCATTACAAAGACATCCAAATAAGTACCCGTTGCCATACCACCAGTGCCGTACCCGGAAACTAAAAAGTACGCTGTGCGTTTTTGCACTACCTGGTACGCAATTTTCTTTACCGGGGTCCTACAACTCCTACCTGTGCCGTACCAGTACTCGGCACTCATACGATATTTTCGGAGTATCCGTGCTTCATAGGTGCCTGGTTATAATAACTGCATCTAATTCTCTTGGCTGGGGCCTAATTTTGCTGCCTATGACACCAGATGGAGAAGAACAGAGGATTGACTCGTGCTCGCAACAAGGCGAAAAAGAATCCAAGGAAGAATTACAAGGTATTCCATAGGATCTCAATCTTTTGAACAAACAACATACCCATGTTTACTAGACTTATCTTCTCTCTTTCAAATCCTGCAGAATAAGCATGCGAAGGCAGTGGTGCGCAGGAAAGGGCAGGTGCGGGACATCAAGAAGCAGGCCGGTCCTTACGGTGGGGAAGCTTCTGGAATCAATGCAGGTATCAGTAGGAGCATCCGATTCAAGAGTTAAGAAGATAGCAGGCTTGGTCATGTGATGCAGAATGTTGCAGAAAATTTTGTCGAAGTTTTGGTCTGTGTAAGTTGCTCGTTCCAGAATCAGCAGGAATCCAAAAACTAATTTCCCGGAATGAGTGTCTGCAGTTTGGACTTTACTGAGTGAATGTCTTTAGGCTTTAATTTGTGGGAAATATAATCCCCTATTGAAAAACTTATTTCTCATGTGAGTTTCAAATTATTCGCCATCAGCTTAAGTTTCTTGATAGCTGCGTATAGTCGATGCCCACCGTGTGTCCATCAGTCTAGTGCATCCTCTCCTGTTATTGAAAAGGAAGGAGAGTCAAATTTTTACTACTGTAGTAGAATTTATGAAAACAATGGCATTCAGAATTATACTGCGCAAACTACTCTCAATGTTGACCAAAAAAAAAAAACTACTCAAATTATTTTAGGTTTGTAAAGCAAGTCAAGATGTATTGTTCTCTCATCGTTATGAATATTTTTAAGGCTTTTGGAAAAAAATATATATACTTCTCTAATTTTTGCAGACAGAAGAATCGAAGTAATATCTCAACGATGTGTGAATTGCACTGAAGTAATGTTTGTTTTTGTTCGAAGTTTTGGCTTTTTCTGAAAAAATCTTCAAAAAGACCAGTGTAGTTAGTTTACCCAAGGAAAGCGAGTCATTGTTGTTGCGTCAATTACAAGTCGACTATCATTTTATTACCGGTAAAAGATTGAAAATAAATCTGAACCATTAAAAATACTACTGTGGGCACGCGCCCCCGAAAATCGCACGATTTTGGTTTGCGGCCCTCTTTGGAAAATACAGCGCGGCGAAACGCTTCGATTCAGAGTCGCCACTCGGGTTTTTTTGCGGTGAGGCACCCAAGGAACCGAACTCGAGAACGCTTGCTACGTTTTTGACTTGATTTGAAAAGAGGTTTGATTTGATTTAAAAAAAAAAGGCGTAGACTGGTCCGTCGTCACCTTCGATATCTGAGGTTCGGGAGCCAGATTACGAGAGGGGAAGGGTTTTATGGCACCCCCTCTCGCCCAATCCGGAGATCGGTCTCTACTCGGGCATTTTGTAAAACGTTTGCATTTTTCTCTCATTAGATCTTTTTTTAGCCAGTTAGGGCGGGGGAACAGTTTAATGGGGATTAATACTGTAACAGTTTGCAGTTTATTATGACAAAATGTTTATGGATGATGATTTGCCCGTTTGTACCGAATTAAAATGTAAGAACATAGATTGAGAACAAGCACTGTAAAAGAGCTCAGTGAGGTGGTGTACGCTGCTCGTCGGGCACGTGAGCAGATGACATGCTGGCACGCAATGGCAGAACCACTACACGCCAGTAGACCCTGCGCACGCCACCTATGGGCTGGCGTACACTACCTATCTGATTCCTCACGGCTCCTATTCTCAATCCTCTGGGCTCTGGAAAGGGACCAGCGCACACCCAGGACAAACCACGCAGTTCAGGATATGAATTAAATACATATTACAGGCAGATGGGCGGGGAGAAATGGCTGAGAGCCAAGAAAAGGTACAACAAACCCCATAAACAGAGTGGGGAGGAAACAAGAGGCCAAGATTGACTCATGATATAAGGGCCACACACCGACTTGTGTCGAACGTGCCGTATGCCACCCCATGGGGGCCGTACGCCAGGTTTGCTCGTTGGTCAGTGCTTGGCTTTACATCATCTGGGCTCTGGATCATGACCAGAAGTAACCCAGAGGCCTTAAAAAGCAGAAAAAGACACAAACATTGAATACTACATTTACACAGCTCTAGATACAGGAATAAAAAAAAACTGGTTATTTAGCATGCTGGAGGGTGATGACATGAAGGAAATAAGCAATAAAATGGTCCTCCATGATCCCCACGCCACTCGTGCACGTACAACCAAAGGTGGCGTACGGCTGAAAGGAGGTGGCGTGCGCCATGGCTTGATCATTTCGACTGATTTATTTTACCAGAGAGGGGTCTGGACTAGTATCAGTTACTAGCCAGGGCCCTTCTGGTTCCCCTCAGGGGCTGAAAACAGAAAGCAGTGCAAAGGTGATAATACCTTTGGTGCAAGAGAAGGAAGAGTAGGAGAGAGCTTTGGAGTTGAAGATGAAGGGTTTGTATTGACTGGTGAGTGGAGAGGGGTGTGTGAGTCTTCTCTATCTCACTCTTGCAATGTGAGAACAAGAGATGAAGGAGAGAGAGGGAGACTTGAAGAGTTAATGTAGCTAACCCCTTGCAAATGAATGCAAGGGGGGTATTTATGGAGGAGAGAGGGCTGAGACCAGGCTTGGCCAGTAGGGTTAAGGGCTGGTTGGGTTAAGGGAGTAGCCTCCCATGCATTTAATGCATGGGACTTGCCTTGATGGGGGGTGTAGGAGAGAGAGAGGGACGGGCCTGCAGAGGAATGATCAGGGGGGCTCTGCAGTGTACCCTGGCAGTTACAAAGTTTCAAGCACGTGACGGAAAATGGGTGATTTGACCGGCCTTGACCTTCCGTACGCCACCCTAAAGCCGCCGTGCGCCAGGTCAAACTCGGTCAACGGTCGATGTCCGACACGTGGCGAATTCCTGGCGCACGCCAAAGAAGAGGTGGCGTAAGCCAGGTATGGCCTTGCTGAGGTTTAATTGGCTCTGGATTCGAAGGGTTTGAAGAAGCTTGAAATGGTTTGAAGGGGGAGGGTCCAACGCTCAAAGCTCACGACCTTCCATCGATCTCGGGGGAGCTTTCAACCGTTTATCATCATTGGGATAATAATAATAGGCGAAAAGACCAAAAACGTGCTGATCCGGATGGTCCAGAATAGGGTGTCTACAACTACTCAAACAGTTGCGATCACTTGGACAGCATTTCTGCGGTTTAGGTTTGGACCGTAGACAAGCTAGATTCATGTATTACCTACTCTTAAAGGGATTGGAAAGGGGTACTGTTAAACGACATACAGGTGAAGCAAGACCAAAATGGTATGAACCACCACACCAAGTACTTGCGCTTCTGACGAGAATCGAACCGTCACATTTCATGTAAAAGAGATGAAGAAGTGTCATTGGGTTACAAAGCCCCCCTTTTTTTCTTAATTTTTGAACGTCGTCAGGTGGGAAACCAGGGATGGTGGCACTTCTTCCGACGGGTCAAGTCATACATTGGTCACATAGTAGATAGTAGAATATACCCGCTTGTCATCTATCTTATACTATACAATAATGACAACAGGCTTTAATATTCAACAACTCTAAATTGTTATGTCCCTTCTCTCCACGGTACCATATCCTTCTTTCTTTCTTTTTATATATAGTTGAGTCACACCATCTCCTTCTTATAATTGCTTCCTGATAAGATATCAACCCAAGATTTGATCTCTCCCACCCCGTTTGATCCATCAACTGTTACATTCACTCTCCTCCTGCCTTCTTTCCCCCACTCCATACATACACTGATACACACACTCTCCCTCTCCAACCCATAATTATTATTCGAGTAACCTAGCCTTCTTCGTCCCACAGAACTAACAAGGGATAGTATAGAAATATTTACTTGTCGTTGTCCATCGACTACTCTCCCTTGAGAGAGAAGAAAGTGAAAATGGACTCATCAATTTGGGGCACACTCTCATCGTACCTCATCCCTCTCCTCCTCCTCGAACAGATCTCCTACTTAAAAGAAGAAGAGCACAGTCCCGGGCCCCTCACTACTATTCCCCTTCTTGGGCAACGCCATATCGCTTGTCCAGAACCCGACCCGGTTTTGGGAAACACCCTGGCTGGGACCTCCCCCCTCGGCGTCTCCACCAACTACATCACCGGCAAGTTTGTCGTCTTCGTTCGCTCCACTGACCTCTCCCACAAGGTCTTTGCCAACGTCCGGCCCGACGCCTTCCAACTCATCGCTCAATCCTTCGGAAAAAAACTATTCGGCAACAACAACCTCATTTACATGTTTGGTCAGGACCAAAAGGACCTCCGCCGACTTCTCGGTCCCAATTTCACCCCTAGGGCCCTCTCCATTTACGTTCCTATCCAGCAGAGGATCGTCGTCAAGCACCTAGCGCGCTGGCTGCGGCTCTCGAACGGAACGCCGATTGCTCTCCGGTGGTTGTGTCGCGACTTGAACCTTGACACATCACAGACCGTGCTCGTACGTCGGGCAATATTTGTCGGGCAAGTCAAAGGAGAGGTTCAACTTCGACTATAACTTGTTTAATGTGGGGTTGATGAAGCTCCCGATTGATCTGCCAGGGTTCGCATTTCGGGAGGCGAGGTTGGCAGGGAAGAGGCTCATCGAAATATTAGGTGGTCAATCACGCTAAAATTTGCTGACATTTTGTTTAGTTACATTTAGGGAGAGCTAAAGTCTTGTACGTTGTACCCAAAATCCTCTGTTCTTTGTTTCTATGCATTTCCGGTCATTGAATCAAGGATAAAAAAATTATGCCTTGAAATTTTCAAATACTTCAATGGCCAAAAACACAACAGAAAATGGGTACACAATTTTCGGTATAGAGGATTTGAGGGGACATTTAGGTGTGTAGTATTTCTTTTTCTTTTTTTCTGTTTCAAAACGATAGAAGAGACTGTCAATTCACCATGATAAAAAGGAGATTACTTAAGGAATGGCAATTATCCTCCATAATAAATTAAGAAGCCAAAAGGGAGGTTGGTCAATCCAACATATATAGTCTAGACCCCAGCCCAACTGACCCATGAGTAGCAAGAAAATGAGCTGCACCATAAGAAGCCTCCTCACAAAATAAAACTCACAGTGAGCTGCACCAATCGGGTTTTTTTTTTTGGCATAGTCGTATTTTAAATTGAAAAAAGCCTGAGAGGTTGGTGTTGGGATTCAGAATATTGAGATTGTATAAGTAGCAGCATTAGAAGAGTGTCGGGTACTCTTTGAAGTTCTGTCTATGCATTTCTTTGTCGTTTGTCCTGACTTCATCTTTTCATCTTTGTGATAATGAAATTTTCTTTTGCTGAAAAAAATAGGTGTTTGCGCCGAGGAGAGCAAGAAGAAGATGAAGGACGGCATCGAGCCTACTTGCGTGATTGATTTATGGATGAAGGACATTGTAAGGGAAACCGAGGCGGCGGTGGAGTATGGAATTCCGCCATCGCCGCACACAAGTACCGCCGATATCGGCAGCCACCTGTTTGATTTCCTTTTCGCAGCACAGGACGCCTCCACATCATCTCTGTTGTGGGCGGCGGCGCTCCTCGATTCCCACCAGGAGATCCTCACGAAGGTCCGCCGTGAAGTCGCCTCGATCTGGTTGCCAAAATCAAATACCTCGATCACAGCGGACAAGCTACGGGAGATGAAGTTCACAGAGGCAGTGGCACATGAAGTGTTAAGAATACGTGCGCCAGCCTCGTCAGTACCTCACCTGGCAAGCAATGACTTTCCGTTAACGCATACATACACCATTCCAAAAGGAGCCATTGTTTTTCCGGCGGTTTACAAGTCTTCATTTCAGGGGTTTGTTGAACCGTATCGGTTCAATCTGGACCGATTCATGGATGAAAGGCAGGAGGACCAGGTGTATGAAAAGAACTTTCTAGTATTTGGAGCGGGGGCACACCAATGTGTGGGCCAGAGGTACACTATCAACCATCTAGTGTTGTTCATCGCCATGTTCACATTGTTGATGGATTTCAAGCGGCGCCAGTCAGGCGGCTGCGATGAGATCGCTTATATCCCCACCATTTGTCCCGAGGACGATTGCAAAGTTTCTCTCATCCAGCGGTGTGCACAATATTCTGCTCATTCATGATTTAGCCCTACTATGGTATACCCTTTGAATGGCTCCAATCATTTGTGTGAAACTTCGAGATGGATCCACACCCGGGTGTAACCAAATGTTATACCTGTCTTCTTGTTTTAATTTTTGTTTTGTATTTGGGCTAAAATAGTGTGTTTAAAATTGGGCCAAATGTTATGTTTTGTATTGGGCCTTTTTACATTTGTGTATTGTCTAGCAAAGGTCCAAGGTCCAATTGTGTGGCTATAATAAAGAAACCTCTAGAATGATGAATGAAAATAATCGGTTTTTTTGTTTTTTGGGGTATCTGCCTTTTTAGACTTGTTGAAATTGATTCAATTGCTTTGGGGTGAATTTTGGGTTAGTACGGAAATAGAAAATCCAGGTGTGTTGTTTTATTTGTAATAATGGATTTATTTATTGATGGAGAATTTACCAAAACAAGAACAGAGATTTGTTGATCAAGCGGTTGGAATTCTTTCTTAATTATAAGAGGATTGATGGGGGTAAATCAGGTGGTTAAAAAAAGGCATAAAACAAAGGATCTTTTTTGTATAATCCTGCATAATCTCGAATATTATTAGTTCCGATACATAGAGCAAATAATACAATGCAAGCAAAAGTTCCTAAATTCATGGAGAAGTAGAACAATATATAAATTATCATGCTTGCATATCCATTATTTAAGTCTCCAACAATTATGTTAATAATTACATATTCGATTTGACCTATGGACGAATATACAAGCATACGTTTCGTGCTTGTTTGAGTAATAATAGAAGTGAGATTTTCCAATACCATGCTAAGAATCGCTAAGATTTCTTGAAGACGATGTCGTTCGTTTGATGAAAAATAAAAGGGAATAACAAAAATTTAAGTGGCTAAAGCTGAAGTAACTACTTTCGAAGTAACAGAAAGAAAGGCAACGACTGGAGTGGTCTATTTTTGATTAATTAGTTTGTTCACTGATTTTACTCGATCACATCACTCTCATGTACGTGTGGGCTGCATACATTATTCGAAAACCCAACACCTCAGGCTTCCATCTCAAAAAATAAAAGCTAAAAATACATGTCGGGGTGTCAGTGAACCAACATAGCAAGTACTTTCGTCTAACTCTTAACTTCTGTCTCAAAATTTTGAAGTGAGAGAAAGAAATTGGTGCGTTTAGAAAGAGAAATAAATGGAGTAATATACCTCAGGTAGACCGAGCATAGGAATTTGGTAATAATCCAAATAGATGAATAGGAAATTGAGGAATAGAGATCGAAAGAGAGAAAAATTTAGTGCACTTAACAATTGAACAAAGGGATTCTTTCCATACAGTCGACTTCATATCTCTAACAATAAAAGCATGTGTTCCAGACGACCCAAGCCAATCTATTCGTAACAAATTTTCCCAAAAGAATATTTATAGAATGTTGCACCAATTTAATCTTGCTCAGCTCCAAATATAAAAATTCGTCAAGAACAACAGAAAGTCTTATGTTTTGGAGTATATATTTTTTGCTATTCACATTAATGTATGAAATCTCGTATAAGCATATTACTACTATTTAATTGAGCTAGTGTAGTTAAGATAATTCTTGAACAATCTATTACTGTAAAAATTTATGGAGCCTCCACTGGACTGCTAATACTACAACAATGTGATATTATATATTGCCAACAGAGTATTTTTTGAAACTACAGAGAGGTTTCTGTATTTGAAAGAACTTGCAGGGGAGACCAGTGTAATTATAGTTTACAAAGTGAGTCACTGTCGTTGCGTGAATTACGAAGTGCCGGCGTAGTTTGTGTTTTCTCTCTCCTCTCCCCAGCATGAACTCTCCTCTCTCCGGGTATACTCCGTATCCAGCGCTCCCTCAGAAAATGCTCAATAACCCAATACACATACATTCCACTCAATGCTACTATACATCTGCATCGACAACCTCAACGGCCTCCTTGCTTTGTTCAATCGACAACCCAGTTGGCAGAATTGAAAAATCACAGTGACCATCTTGAATGGTGTATCGTTGTTACGAAGAAAGACATGTCGTTAGTCGCAAATCCAAATTGTTTCGCTCGATTGGGGTCTCAAAGATACCCTCTCTCTTTGCTTCGCATTTCGTCCAATCCAGCATTTCGCCGTCTTCGACCCAGATCTTATTTCGGTCTTGAGGTAATATTGGAGCGTGATTATCAAAATGTGGAGTATCAAAATCATTGCCGAATGTTTTATCTTTCATATAGGTACAGAAAGACACACAAATATTCTATGCACGCATATATGCAAGGAGCTCGGGCGACCGGCCAGAGTTGTATTATATTAGTCTTTATCTCAACAAATGTAAAGACTATACATGTTTGCCCGCTCGACATCATTTTGAACAATTCAGCACCGGCCCAATCAAGAGTTTTGGAGAAAATAATCTTATTTATAGAAATGCTTTGATTGGATATACTTAAAATTAATAATAAGTTGAGTAGTATTTTTACAACTTACATTGGTCAAGTTAATATGATCTTCATTTGTTACAAAAATTGTGATGTACGCCCACCCAACCTTAAAATTCTGTGACCGTCGCTGCATATATGCTTGTGTAATGTATGTTTGAAGAAAGATTCGGTAGACAGAATGCTTGATTGTATCTTTGCTGCTGATGTAGATATCGGAATCAGGCTTTTGGAAACATGGGTTTAGACGTAGGATTGTTCAAGTTAGAGCCATGGATGAGGTACTGAGTTTAATGTGCGTATCGGTATACACATGCTTTTTGCTCTGACTCATCTTGCTTTGTTTTGTTTTTTGCCCAGTCTTGGTTTGATTCTGTCAAGTGAACTAGTTTCTCATTTGTTTTCATTGAATTGATACATCTTTATTTTGTTTTCCTTTTGATGTGATGAAGGTCCAAACTCACTTTTTGTAGAGGCGGTTTACACTTATTTAAAGAAGGAAGAAAACTGGTTACAGGGATCAAGTTTTTCTTTTTTTGAAAGTTTCATGGTTAGATATTTCTGTTTGATTACTTAATTGTCTCCTTTGGAGATGTTTGTTTCTAATTTACTTGTAAGTGTGAGGTGTAGTACTTCCCAAAAGTCAGAAATGCAAAACCTCCCGTGGTGCACAGCTTAGTCCCTGTACTTCCCAAAAGTTAGAAGTGCAAAAGGGGGCAAATAGTCCGTGTTGTCCAGTCATATTCCACCCAGAAGGCACTCAGGGAGGTGGAAAGTGCACAAGATATAGGTCACAAGAACGGCATACCTTTCTAGGGTTTATCGTGTACCTTTTCTAGGGAGACTGTATTGAATTCCAAGAAGCTCGTGTTGAGTTCGTGCCCTGCATGACGTCACTCGTAACCATGCTCCCAAATAATGTCATCCATGACATGAAAGCAGACACCCTATGGCCGACCCGTGCCATTCAGTACCTACATGGCTACATCCAGTCCACAGATACGTTCCACCTGCCATTCCATGGGCCGTGCATATCCAATCGGGCTTTTCGACCTGTGCTAATCGGCTGGGCCATTGGAGGCCATCTTTGGACTCCTAGGCCCTTCTTCGTTGGGGTTAACACACTAGGCTTGGGCCGAATGGTGTTTAATTTTGGCGCACTACAATAACCCCTCAAGTCCTCAATTCCTCCTTTCCGTTCCACGAAACAGAATGAGGGGTTGATTGGCCTCCTCGGCTGGTATCTCTGGCTCAGCTTGGTGCTAGTGCTCCTTAGCCCCTGTTGCTATCTTATCGCACCAAGTGGCAGGCACTGGTTGGACATCCACAAACCAGCGCATGTGCCCCTTTTATCCCACGCAATGCTTCCCTTATTCCCCCCTCTTTATAAAATAGGACATATGTAGGGGAGGAGAGAGATCACATAATTCCTGCTTCTGGTCTCTCTCTTTCCTCTCTTCCGTTTGCAGAGCTCTTCCGTGCAATCTCAATCGCCAGATGATCGTAAGCCCGAGATCCAGCCCAAATCCTCTTCTAGAATCCATATCCATATAACAAAGACTCTTATTGGTTGCAAATGCTATGCTATATAAACATTTTGAAAGAATTATTGGTGAAACCATTTGAGATCAGTTGATGAGCGACAACATGATAGAGAGACATCTTTAATGGCATTGATAATAAAACTAATAAGAACTTTCAATATAAGAAAATTTTGTAGGGCTTTTTAATGTTACTACAGAAACATTATTATTGGATATACTAGCCTTGTTCTTGTATTCATTGCAAAAAGCTTTCAGTATCCTTGGTTCTTACGGTGAAGTATTTGTCTAGGTTGTACTTATAAGTTCCCCCACAATATATGTCTAATGTCTGGTTGCGCCACTAAATGGACTTATAATCTACTCCATTGTCTAACCCCACCAATCAGGTCCCAAGTTTGCTCAAGTTTGGAACTTTGGATGCTAGGAAATTATTGGAATATTAATTTAAATAACTACTTAGGGTTTTTGTTTACTTGTTGAATAGCTCTTCTGATACATTTCCGATTTTTGACATATGCGAACTTCACACTCCCCCTCTTCTTGTTGTACATGATTATGCAATGTATATATGGTCTTTATAGAGTTGATGGTAGAACCATATAAGGTCAGGGTTGTTTTTTGTATATTATTGAGAAAAACAGTTTTTATACTGTCAATGGAATATGTCTTGTTTTGTAGGGTTTTTCTTCACTTGATGACTGGCAGGACGATGATGATATTCTTGAATACAGGCATTCATCAAGTGAAGTTGAAGAAAGCGATGGAGATGACTTGCTAAATCCAGTGTCTGATATCGATTTGCCAACGGTTAGAAAGCCATTTCTTGAAACTAATGATGCTTTGACTAGGGCTGCCCACCGGTTGGCCATGATTACAAGAGGACGAAGGAAAAGCAGGCAAGGCCGCAAGGGCACATCCTCAGTTTCCTAAATAACTAGTAGCTGTTTGGATATTTTCGGATGCATGCTCAATGTCTTGCATTTTATCTTCATTCATTGGACTCACAAGTATTCTTACCTTCGCTGCAGTGTGCTCATTTTGGTTCTCTTTTGGCTTCAAGTTTGTGGGAAAGGAAATCAAGATTGAGTTAGAGACCGTAAAAGGTTGCATGAGGTGTAGAGCAAATTAGTTACTCCAAAAAAGCCAAATAGTTGTAATTTGTTACGGATCTTCTGTCAAATAAAGAGGCAATATATCATGCTTGCATTTGCATTTGGTAAAAGAGTCCCCGAAAATCACATTCTAAATCCCAATTGCTATGTTCGTACTCCATTTGTTAGTACAGAAATAGGCCGTTGTTCCAATTGGGAGAAGTTTAAATAACATCATTCATAAAATTAGCGAACCCAAGATTCCGGTAGGACCTCTGTAGAGATCGTAAAAAGGCCAAGAAGCACAAATAATTTAAAGAAGGGGTAGTATCCGTGTTGAACACATGTCACTCGCCGCACATGTCCAATACTCATTTACAACGCTTATGACACTTCTTAGGTTTATAGGACTTGACGATCGGTATGTGATCCACAGTTCTTAGACACTTCCTCGCATATAATTTTCAAAATTCGTTATGCCTTGCTGAATGCTTCTTGGTAGTTTCATGTTCTTGTTTGAAAAAAAGTCCCTAATGTCCTGATATTTTACAATGGTGACCTGCTGAATTTCTTTTTCTACATCAAACTAGTACTTGTACTGGATACTCTTAGAGTCCTAGAAGGGTGTATCCCCTCCTCAAACAGTGGACCCCGTTCCCGTCCCCATCCTCTAAGTGGTGTACGTTTCTATAGTCTTGCTTTTTATCGCATTCATCATATTCGGAAAGTGATTGTTGATGTGCAGAGTTTAGTATAGTAAAACTGTTTCCGTTGTTACATTTGTACTGTTTTCATTTTTGTTTTTGTGGTGGTTCATTAAGTTTTGAATTCAGCAAGATGGTTCTGTTATTTCAAAGTTCAACTATTGAAATGGTTCCCTTAAACATTTGAAATGCAGGGTTAAGCATGGAGTGATAACCAACATTGGACTCATGACCTTCTTGACTATTCTTCTTTTACTTGTGGATAGTTGTGCATGGCGAATTGTCAGACTGCCTTTAGAACCCTTTTATTTGATGCGGCCATTTTGGATATCTGCAATTGTAGTCTCTTGTGCGGGCTATGTATGCGTCCCCTTACTTCGGAGTTTGAAGATTCACTCAATCATTAGAAGAGAAGGGCCAGCTAGGCACTCCTCTAAGAAGGGCACCCCCACTATGGGTGGGTTGTTTTTTGTACCAATTGGCATAATTGTTGCGGAAGTATCAGTTGGTTTTTCTTCTATTGAGGTTAGGGGCGCTGCAGTAGCAACTCTAGCGTTTGCTGCAATTGGGCTACTTGATGATGTATTAAGCATCATCAAGAATCACAACTATGGTTTATCTGCTTTGATGAAGGTTCTTTTGGAGGTAAAGCATGCTTTCTTGCATCCTTTTACTCCTTCGTCCCTTTTTGTTTGTTCACTTTTTTGTAGTCGTGCCTTTAACCGGATCAACAATGAAACTATTTTCCTGAGTAATATCTTGGGTTTGTTGATTAGTGGAAAAGTTAAAAAACAATTCACGATGTACAATATTTGTTGATCCCATCAAAGAGACGATTGCTGGAAATCAACAAACAAATGGGGTGGAGGGAGTAATATCGTCGGTTACTTTTGGTTTTCAATATCTTCAGTAATTATAAATGTTGTTCGATACAGGTAGCTGTTGGATCGATATTTTCAGTTTGGTTGGAAACTACAAAGATATCATCACCCTACAGCATGTATAACTTCTTGTAACTAATTTGTTCAACACTTGTCTGATGGTAACTCACAGATCTATTCTCATAAATTTGGAAGAGAAGGCCAACTGTTTGAATTATACTATTAGTTGGATTTAGAGTAATGTGTTAAAAGTTAGTTTGATGGTCCTACCCTCTTTGTCCCTCCGTCCCAATTTTTTTATCCACTTTTGGATGTCTGAAAAGGTCTCTCCATTTTGAAAAGTCAATGAGCCAAACTCTGTAGACTTCCCTTCCTACCCTTCTCTCCTGAATTGAAGCATGGGTACTAATAATACCATGTCCAACCGTACTTGTAACGTACCAGGTACCGATACATTGCATTGCACTTCTACATGCGTACCGGGCACACGAAATACGCACCAAAAAATTATCTTTAGTTTTTGCCGCAACCCAGAAGCATTGCACCCCTGTTTATACTCAAGCTGTACCCCACCCAGAATAGTATTTGATTTTATACAGAAAGCGTTAAATCGATAAGAATTTTTCCCTGGGCTTAGCATCTTGTAGAATCAAGATTTTGGTCAATATGTTACTTTAGTGTAATGACATTAAACTCTTTCTTGTTCCTTTAGTTTTGCATTGAACTATTGTTTGTATGTTGAATTCCGAATTCACCAAAGTCATTCATTGCTTTGTTTTACGTACAATTCTTACATGTAACACATTATTCTAGACTACAACATGTTTTTTATCGTCGTATCTTCACTATTTTTTTATTTTTATTTTTTATCGCAGTAGCGACATACCTGTATAGTATCCGTATCTGTACCCATGCACGTGATTGCCATGTTGACGCACCCATATATTTTCAGTTGTTTTCTTGAGAGTGAAATGTCTTAGCGAAAAGTGGTTTTATTGGATGGGTTGAATAGCTTGACAAAACATTTTTGGGTCCATGTCCTAATACTAAATCTTAATGCCTTGTTTAGAAGAGTTTTTGAAAAATTTTGGGTTTGGTTTTTGGGGTAATGAGTGGAGAGAGAAATTAGGATAATAATTGGAGATAGGGGTAATGAGTGGAGAGAGAAATGAGAATAATGATTAGAAATAAGGGTGATGAGTGGAGAGAGAAATAAAAGTAATGATTGGAAGTATGGGTAATGAGTGTTTTTGGAATTGGAAAAAAAATTCAAGTTATAAACCAAACAAGGCATACGATTTTGGGACAATCGGTTACTTAACATGGTATCAGAGCTCATGTTGAGAGTGGTCTTGGGTTCAAGTCTGTTCATTTGCAATTTGTTTCTTGTTGGCATTATGCTTCTTTCCTTCATTTTCTATTTCCCTCTGTCCATCATTATTTGCATCTCCACGTACAAGTCCAGGTTGCTTGTGAGGTAGGGTATTGAATAGCTTCATAACATGGTTGGGCCCATTTCCTAATAGCTTAAACTTTTGGGACAGTTGGTAACTTAAAAATAGGCGTAAAAGGTATTTAAGTGCAAGGTATGTTAGCTGCTGCAATGGCATGTCTTGAATACCTGGTTAAAATCTTAGCGTGCCCTAAGGCTCCGTTTGATAACAGTGATAGATGGATAAGGTTCGTAAGGAGATGGGATTAGGATTGAGATTGGTAATGAGATGGGATTGTTAATGAGATGTGATTAATAATGAGTTTGTTTGTTTTGGATGAGATTAGATGATGAGATTATTAATATCATGTTTGTTTGAGATGAGATTAGATGATGGGATTGGATTGATAGAAAAAATTGGTAATGAGAAGGAATTGGTAATGGGAAGGAGTCGGGATTGGACTACGAATACCAAGTTCTAGGGGTATTGCTAATACCCTCTATGGGCCGGATTGTTAATCCCATGGGACTACCAATCCGGACCAATTTTGGAAACCAAACACAATATTACTAATACCATCACCTTACGAATCCAATCCCAACCTCTAATCGGTTTATCAAATGGGGCCTAAAAGGTTTGAAGTGCTGGAAAGTTAACCACTGGGGCCTTGCAATGTTCAATGAGCCCTCAATTACTATGATTTACTGATATGGTTGAAATTGTGCTATGCCAGCCTTCTAAAAACGTGCAAATGAAAAGAACTATATTTACTGCTTTTTAAATGATCTGGAAGTTTCCTTGTCATTTTATTAATATTATTAGTTCGCTGCTTGTCCCACAAAATAGTATTTGAGCTCTTTCTTATTACTGTTTTAAGGTTAAAAACCTTTGCATCTGTTGTATAATGGTTAATGGGTTATTGTATTACTCGTGCTTGTTTCATTAAAGCAATGATAAGATGGGATTTTGCATCTAAAACGATCTATTCCACTCGCTTTTTTTGAAATAAGGCCTTTGTGAAGTCTGATTGTTGTACTTGTGTAGTATTGTCCACCCGTTTGAGTTGACTCAAAGTTCATAGTAGTCATCTGCTGTTGAGACACTTGCATTCTACTTGAATAGCACATGCGACAAATCTTTAAAACATCTGCTGGTGCTATTTATGTTGATCTTTAACGTTGCAATGCAGGAAAATGTTGGTTCCTCTACCTGCCCCTCTGGGGCTTGTTTGCCTGGGAAAGTGCTATCTATTGTTGACTTCATTCTGTTTTGTTTCCATGACAAACGGAATCAACTTAACAGATGGTCTTGATGGACTTGCTGGAGGGACTGCTGCATTGGCTTTTATAGGAATGTCGATTGCTGTGCTTCCAATATGTTCTGGTTAGTTTGGAATTTGGATATCCAATATTCTGTTTTTAAGTATTTGTTGAATTCAATTGAGTTATTTGGCTTAAACTGTTTAAAGACTATGCCAAAGAGAATAGATTGACAAGCTTTAAGTGGAGATTCTTTGGAGAGAAAGATTGTCCAGTTTAGTCTTTCCCTAGAGCAGCTCTTATAGAATCACATTGAGGAAACTTGTGCAGTAGTGCCTGATGTTTCTGTCAGTCCATCTGACTTGGTCAAGGAAAATGTATGACAAATTAGTTGTGAGCTTATAGAGTTATCTAAACTCTGGATGTGACTGTTTACTTCCCTAGTTTAACTGTGCTGCATTTGCGTCAGATAATAACACAAGTTATTATAAACATAGCCTATTTTGATGTTCTGGGACACTTCCCACATTACTCCCCTGAAAATATATATATTTTGTCCCGAGGTAATTCCATATAATTGTCATACAGAATTGCAGTCGGCTAGTTGAAATCTTGTTACTGTTTAAAGTGGAATGGTCTCTACTCTCTAGAATGCTAATCATCATGAAAAGCTGTGCCAACCAAGTTTGGCCCAACTTTTGCTCTGTTTTGTTTCTTCCTGGTTATTGTCTTTTCTTATCTTTTCACATTTTTGGCCAAAATTTTAAGATAATTCGATTTATTTCGACGGAAGGAATTGGAAATTTAAGATACTAGGTATCAAAATTGAAAAGCGGTTGGAAAAGACAAAAACAAGCCAAAAAAGCTATAAAAAAATTTTGGACCGAAAAGCTAAACAAAGTTCACTAAGGACAAAAAATAAGCAATTATGAGATGGTTCCAGATCCTTATGGGATGTAAAATAATTCAAACCAAAATATTGACTGACTTCATGGATATCAGATCTTTCTGTTTTTGGAGCATCAATGGCAGGAGCTTGTATTGGTTTTCTTTCGCACAACAGATACAGGGCATCTGTGTTTATGGGTGACGTGGGTTCCTTGGCACTGGGCGGAGCTCTAGCCGCAATGGCTTCTTGTACAGGAATGTTTCTTCCGTTATTTATTTCATCTGGGATCTTTGTTCTTGAAGCAGTATCCGTTATAATGCAGGTACTATGTATCCACGACTTCTTTTCCTTGATTATCCTTTTACTGGTGACGAAAAAACTTGGATGCTTTTTCAGTTCATGTGTGCGATTCCAACCAGTTTCTTGCGTTTCTTCCATTCCTTGCATTTGTGCGAGTGCATTTCCTTGGTATTCTTGTCGTCTTTCTTTTTTCATTTTCAGACGGGCAAGTTGCCTCTGCCACAATTTACTGGAAGATTATTCTCGGGGTAAAATGTTTTTTTTCCGCAGAACTCTTTTGTTATTTAGTTTAGAAAAAACCCGTTCAATTTGCCTGGCATGAGTTCTATTTATTTTGCTGAGAAGTCTCTTTGCTCATCTTCCCGTTCATTTATCTCCAACTTCTATTGACTTCTCAAATCGCGATTACCACCTGCAACCTCCTTGGTGCCAATAATCAACCTTATATATTGAAAGCCTTACCTGGGCAGTTATATTAGTGGTAGGTTTATGTGGGGTTACTTAACCCAAAATCCCGGCTCTGCTGCTGATATTCATTCACTGACACACACTCGTCCTTGTGTTTTAGGTATCCTTCTTCAAGACCACCAAGCGCCTACAGGGAAGAGGCCGACGCTTGTTCCGGATGGCACCATTTCACCACCACCTTGAGTTATGTGGAATCAAAGAACCAACTATCGTTGCGGCCGCGTATGTTATTTCTTCCCTTTCGGCTTTACTTGCTGGATATGTAGGTCTAATTTCAGCATAGGCAACTTGGCCAGTGGAAGCATTTTGTGTCCGGGCCGCCGTTAATTTTGTGATAATGGGTTCAGTAATTTGTCATTTAACTGTGAAGATTGCTCGTGCCTAAATTTTCAACAATAATTTTGTAATTCTATGATTTTAAATTATTATGTTGGTATGACGCTTGAAGGCGAGAAATTTTTGGGTGCCGGGTGGGTACCACATCACCCGGCCGACGTAGTGCCCGAGCAAGATATCCAGGCCATCCAAAAGTGTATTGGATGGCGTAGATTGAAACACTCTCTCTCCTCTCATCCCAACACTCTCTCTCTCTCTCCTTTTTCTCTCTCTCCAAATCCAAGCCGTCCAAAACCAAAATGGACGGCCCGGATGCGCCGATTAGGCACCACGTGATACTCGCTCGGCACTAAAAGTCTTCTCCTTGAGGACAACTAGACCTTCCCTGCGCATGAACACATTTCTCTCAAATCTTTTTGGCAATTGATTTTAGCACTCTAAAAATTGATGGAAGGGCTCCAAAACGACGTCGTTTTGTGTATTAACACAGTTCAGTTTTGGAGTCCTTCCATCAATTTTTGGAGTGCTAAAATCACAATCCAATCTTTTTATATCCGGAATCAAATTTCCATCAACTTTCTTTATACTAGTGGGGGGTGGTTGGGTCTATACAAATGTGGTGTTTACCAAGCATCTATGATTTTTGAATCGAAAAACAGAGTACTTTTGTGTGTTATATTTTTTGAATTTTCGTACACCAAATTTAATTACTTGATCAGTTCTTTAACATGGTGGAAAGAAATTCAAAAATTTTGCATTGGCTTAATTAATTAAACATGTGGTTAAACTTAATTATGCTAAGATCGGTTGGAATGCAGCTTGTCATTCTAACCGAACTCCCTCAGCGTCAACTCAATAGAACTAAACTCAATCAACCAGTAAGATTACTCATCGCTCCGACGCTCTCTGCCTCTCTTATTCTGACTGTCTCCTCTCCTCTCCTCTCTCTCCTCATTTGGCAATTTCCACTGATGTATAACAATTCCAATCTACGTCGGGTATTGTCTGTGGTTTAGATTTCTTTTTTCTTTGTTGTTGCTAAAATAAGAAGGATTCTTGATGTTAAGATTTTGAGATTTGATTTCCGTTCAGATTTTCTGGTAGATCTTTTGAGTTGCCATTTATTTCAGTTTCTCTTTGTGACAACGTGACTTTCAGTAATGGATAAGGTGAAGAACCCACCATGTGTCTGGAATCTGGATTAAATTTTTTTCTTCGTTTTTTTTGGTCATTTTTTTTTTGTAGTTGTTGAATTTTAAATTATTTTTTGAGTGACATTTGTTGTGTTAGTATTTGGATGTTATTTAATCCCTTTACTGCCAGAATTTTTTTGGATTTCACGGGGATGTTTACGATCAATGCCTTGAAATCAGTGCATATAGTGCTTGGTATTTATTGTGCAAGTTTAAAAATTTAAGGAAGGAGAAAATGCCATGACAGAATACTTTAATGCCACGACAATTTGTGGTGTGCTGACTTTTATACCCTTGCAAGAACAACGGTTCTGACTCTCACTCTGCTTTGAATGTTGCCCCTTCTTCTCAATTCTCACGGCTCTTTCACTCTCTAATTCGATCTGAGGAAGCTTCCACTAACAACACGAGACCTTCAGCACAAGAAAGCGATTGAGTTCCGAACTTCCGATTTGCGATTTTGGAGATGGATAGCCGGAGTGACGTGACGAGGGGCGAGAGTACAGGACATGGAGGGGAAGAAGGTGATAGAGAAGATGGAGAAAAGTTGTATGGAGTTGTAGTGGTGGCATCTCTGGTCAAATTTTGGGTGTTGCTGCTATGTTTCTTGTAATACCCAAAAAATGGTGATTTGTTTGTTATAAGCCCAGATTATATGGTACAATACCCAAAACTACAGAGAGATCCGAGGGTGGAGCTTTCTTGCTTTTGTGAAGGTTGTTCAAACCATTTAGGTTTCGTCTCCTAGAAAGGTTGCTCGGAATTTGGGATTCGGACGACACATCGGTGTATCGTGGGTGGAGTCGGCTGCGACCTTGGAGAGAGAAAGAAAGAGCCTATATATTTGATTTCGGGGCAAAAATGGAAAATAAAAGCTGTGTTCATGGAACTAACGAATCTTGTCGTCGCATTATCATTTGCCAATTTATTTTAATTGAACCTATTGGTAAGGTTTAAGATTTGAGATTGTCTTATGCATGAAGGAGCCGTGGATAAGACAATCATGGAGGTGGGTGACCTTGGCCAAACAATCACTTTTGGTGGTGCGGAAACTTGATTTGGTATGGCCAAACAACAATGCCTTTTGAGGTATGGACAAATTCGCTAGACATAAAAGACGTAGGTCAAATTTTTGGTAAATGCCTTTTGAGGTATGGACAAATTCGCTAGACATAAAAGACTTAGGTCAAATTTTTGGTAAATGCCTTTTGAGGAAAAGTAGGTCAAATTTTTGGTAAATGCCTTTTGAGGTATGGACAAATTCGCTAGACATAAAAGACGTAGGTTAAATTTTTGGTAAATGCCTTTTGGGGTATGGACAAATTCGCTAGACATAAAAGGCGTGTAACGAAAAAATAAAGGCAATCTCTATTCTAATTTCTAAGGCTCCGTTCAGTTGTCAAGAAAGTACAGAAAATTATGAAAAAATTAATTTTTCCATAACTTTTGTAGTGTTCAGTTGCTAAGAAAATAATGGGACCCACACTTCTAAGTTATCCTGCATGTTTTACTTTCCCACAAAACTGATCTGGCCATTTTGGCAAGATTTTCTGTCGTGGGAAAATGAATTATAGCGCCAAAACACAACAAATGGCGCTAAAACCTGGGCTTCTTCTGGGCCGGTCTTATGTGCGTGCATCAAGCCCCAATAGGTCCTGTCCAACAATTTCACCCGAAGCCCATAAGCCCACCAAGTCCCGTCAAAAAATACCCCTCTCTCGCGCATTAATGGAGTCCTCCAAAACCACCCCACCCCCCAATAGGTTCTCTCTCTCTCTTCTGTCATTAATGCATGCAAAGTTGCAAACCACACGCATGTGCTCTCTCCCTCTCACTATATAAAGGTATGTAAATATACATTACATTGTATGTATATGTTGCTTGGTTGTCTGGACTCTTTCATCTGTCAGAGTCTGACTGTCTGAGTAGTCATTCTAAACCCCATTGGCTCTCTTCGTTGTCTGTACATTAAAATATTTGAAACTTTTATTTGGAGTACATATTCATTTCTTTTCTTCTTCTTTTTTGGGTTCTTTTGAGTTGGTCATATGTGAGTGAATTATTTGTTTTATTTTTTTTTAAATTTATAATTAATAATCTAAATTAACAATTAAAATTGGAGTTTAGAATTTCCAAGGTTAGGATTTGGGAATTGAAAATAATGTTAATTAATAATTAATATTACTGCTAATTAACAATTAAAATAAGGATTTTATGATTTTGGGATTGAAAACACTACTAATTAATATTTAAAATCCAATT
>BPLS01000274.1:70666-81504 GCA_019656275.1 Rhododendron kiyosumense | reverse complement strand
AACTCTATTTTGTGTCTTGATCATGTGAGATTACAAAACACAAAAAAGGTAATGCCACTGATTAAAATTAGAGTGCTTTTACAAAACACAAAATAGAGCGCCACTGCCTTTAGAGTGTTAAAATTACATCCCATAATCTCCCCTTAGCTCCCCCCCTACCTAAACCCAGTAGTAGAATCTGAACATTGTCATATCATTTCTTCCCACCCTATCCTTCTTGGGTTAAGGTCCAGTACAGTTTTTTTAACCTCCAGTCCGGTTCAGTTTTGGGCCTTTGTGGGCCCCTCCCGGATCCAAAACAATGATCGGAATTGTTCATTATGTAGAGCTCGTCAAGAATGGTATCCACGCAAAAAATTAGCTTGATTTAACATCGATAGATATATGAACAAAACAGATTTGCGTAAGAAAAATGTGATGACAAATTAAATTGAAACTCATAATTTTCCATTTTTTCTTGTACAAATATGTTTCGTTTATGTATCTATCGATGTTAAATCAAGCTAATTTTTTGCGTGGATACCATTCTCGACGAGTTCTACATAATGAATGATTTCGATCATTGTTTTGGACCCGGGAGGGGCCCACAAAAGTCCAAAACTGGACCGGACTGAAGGTTTAAAAAACTGGACTGGACCTTAACCCTCTCTTTCTTTTCTTCTTATATATAGTAGTCATAATAATATCTCCTCCTTGTTATAATCGCCTCCTCCTGATAAGATATCAATCCAAGATTTGGTCTCTCCATTGCCTCCAGTCCACACACACGCACTTTCTCTCACCCTTTCTCCTCTCTCGAAAGTGGAAAATGGACTCATTAATCTGGTCATCACTCTCATGGTACCTCGTCCCTCTACTCCTACTCCTCCTCCTTCTCCTGGTCCTTCTCGAACAGATTTTCTACTTAAAGAGGAAGGGCACACTCCCGGGCCCCTCACTAGTATTCCCCTTCCTGGGCAACGTCGTACCGCTCGTCCGGAACCCCACCCGCTTCTGGGAAACCCAGTCGGACCTGGCCCAGACCTCCCCCCTCGGCGTCTCCGCCAACTACATCATCGGCAAGTTCGTCGTCTTCATCCGCTCCACCGACCTCTCCCATAAGGTCTTCACCAACGTCCGGCCCGACGCCTTCCACCTCATGATCCACCCCTTGGGCTGGAAGTTCTTCGGCGACCACAACGTCATTTACAAGTTCGGTCAGGACCACAAGGACCTCCGCCGACTTCTCGCTCCCAACTTCACCCCAAGGGCCCTCTCCGTCTACGTTTCCATCCAGCAGAGGATCGTCGCCGAGCACCTGGCGCGCTGGCTGCGGCTGTCGAACGGGACGCCGATCTGTCTCCGGCGGTTGTGTCGCGACATGAACCTGGACGCGTCGCAGCACGTGTTCTTCGGGCCGTATTTGTCGGGCGAGTCGAAGGAGAGGTTCAACTTCGACTATAAATTGTTTAATGTGGGGCTGATAAAGCTCCCGATTGAGCTGCCGGGGTTCGCATTTCGGAAGGCGAGGTTGGCAGCGAAGAGGCTCGTCGAGACACTAGGTGGGGTGAATCAAGTTAAAATTTGCCGGCATTTTCGTCTAACATTCACCATGATAAAAACAAAAAAACAAAAATTGGCGCCGTCACGTTTTTTTTTTTTTACTTTCTTTTTTAAAAAAAATATAAATTTAAGCTCAAATATAACAAAAATAAAAAATAATTTTTTAATTTTTTTTGTACCGTTTAAAATATTTCAATGAGATCTATCAAACAAAATTCATATTAGTGGAAAAATTATTTGTATAAATACATAATTTTTTAGTTTGAAATTACCTTCTTTTTTTAAAAGTTTATTTTTTCCAGAAACTGGAATAGAGCCTTATTACATCAGGGATGACAATCATCCTAGAGAAAATTTATTTTTTGGTTAAAAATTCTTTCCAGATGAAGCGGAAATTATGGGGTTTTCGCAACCCATTGTGGGCCTCATTATACATTTATTGTCGTAATCTGAATCGTTCATCTTGTAGAGACCGCAAAATAATATATACACGCTAAAAATTAGCTTGTTCGGATATCGATCGGTATGTCAAAAATTGAATTTTGATCTACAAAATGGACGGTCCTGGATAGTTTAACTTAAAAAACTATTGACAGAATTAGGTCGTCCATTTTGTAAAATATAATTCAATCTTTGACATAACTATCGATACCCGATCAAACTGATTTTTTGCGTAGATATACTACTTTGCAGATTTTATAAAATGAACGGTTCAAATTATTGTAACAAATGCACGGTGAAGCCCACAAAAAGCGGAGTAGCAACAAAATGAGCTGCACCGTTAGAAGCTCTCCACAAAAAATAAATAAAACTCAGTCAGCTGCACCATTTGGTTCTTTTAGCGTACGTAGCTGTTTTTTAAATGAAAGAGTGTTCTGTCTATGCATTTCCTCTTCGTTTGTACTGACTTCATCCTTGTGATAATGAAAATTTCTTTTTGCTGGAAAAAAAAAAAGGTGTTTGTGCCGAGGAGAGCAAGAAGAAGATGAAGGACGGCGGTGAGCCTACTTGCTTGATCGATTTCTGGATGCAGGACATTGTAAGAGAAATTGAGGCGGTGGTGGAATCTGAAATTCTGACACCACGGCGCATAAGTACCACTGAGATCGGTAGCCACCTGTTCGATTTGCTATTCGCCTCACAGGACGCCTTCACATCATCGCTACTGTGGGCGGTGGTGCTCCTCGATTCCCATCAGGAGATTCTCACAAAGGTCCGCTATGAAGTTGCTTCGATCTGGTCACCCGAATCGAGCCCCTTGATCACGGCGGACCAGTTACGGGAGATGAAGTATACCGAGGCAGTGGCATGTGAAGTGTTAAGAATACGTGCGCCAGCCACTGTAGTATCTCATGTGGCTGCCAAGGACTTTCCGTTAACGGATACATACACCATTCCAAAAGGGGCAATTGTTTATCCATCGGTTTATGAGTCTTCATTTCAGGGATTTGTTGAACCATACCTGTTCGACCCAGACCGGTTCATGGACGAAAGGCAGGAGAACCGGGTGTATAAAAAGAACTATCTAGTATTCGGAGCGGGGCCACACCAATGTGTGGGCCAGAGGTATGCTATCAACAATCTAGTGTTGTTCATCGCCATGTTCACATCGTTGATGGATTTCAAGCGGCACCGAACGGATGGCTGCGATGAGATCGTTTATGTCCCCACCATTTGTCCCAAGGACCATTGCAAAGTCTCTCTCATCCAGCGGTGTGCATAATATTCCGTCCATTCATGATTTAGCCCAAATATGGTACACCCTTTGAACGGTTCCGATCATTTGCGTGAAACTCCGAGATGGATCCACACAATCGGGTGTAACCAAATGGTGTACCTAACTTAAATAAGGGTCATATCCTACATTAATACTTAACTCCCAATCCTTGTAGGTTTGAAAACTTGTGTTTTCATCCTGAAATTTAAATAATACTCATTTAGCTCTTAATAATTTTTTTACATTTTAATAGAGCCGCTGCGCGGACCAAGTCAATATCCCTTACTTAATTTGGTCTGTGCAGCGGCAATCATGACAAAATCATTCGGAATCACGACAAAATCATCCGGGATGTAAAACTAACATAGAAGTTAGTTTAAGATTCTAAAATTCTTTACTATATAGGTAAAGAAATTCAAGATATAAAACAAACTTTTTAAGTTAGTTTAAGATCCTAAAATTCTTTACTATATAGGTGAAGAAATTCAGGATGTAAAACTAACATAAAAACTTAGTTTAAGATCCTAAAATTTTTACTATATAGGCAAAGAAATTCATGAGAATATAAAACTAACTTAAAAAGTTAGTTTAAGGTTCTAAAAATTTGTACTATATAGGTGAAGAAATTCGGGATGTGCTTTAAACTAACTTTTTATGTTAGTTTTATATCCCGGATGGTTTTGTCATGATTCCAAATGACTTTGCCATGATTCCGAATGACTTTGCCATAATTCCTGTATTTGTCATGATTTTGTCATGACTTCTGTATTTGTCATGATTAAGGGTGTTTTAGGAATTATTTAAATTTCAGGATATCGACTTAAGTATTCAAATCTAGTAGGATGGGCACCTAAATAAGTTTTCGAAACAGGATGACTATATAATTTCTTTTAAAAATAATGTCTGTTTTTTTCTTTTTTCTTTTGTATTGGGGCTAAAATAGTGTGTTTGTAATTGGGCCAAATGTTATGTGTTGTATTGGGCCTTTTTATATTTGAGTTTTGTCAAGGTCCAATTGTGTGGCTATATAAAAATAACAAAAAGAAACCTCTAGAATGATGAATGAGAAAAATCTCAGTTTTTCCAGTTTCTACGTGCGTGTTCACCCGAAACCCATCTCGGCGATTTAATTGCTTGCTTTGGTCTTTCTCCACTAATCAACAATGGTTCAAGGTTAATCTGATTAAGCCAACAGATAAAGGAAGCTCTAAGGAGACGAACAAAGAAGCTATAAGGGACCAACAACCTCTTGTTCTATAGGGCGTTGCTCTTTTCTTTTATTACCCCTTTTGTATAAGGAATCCTATAATTATTATTGTTTGTATATACTTAGGAGACGAACAAGGAAACTAACAAGGAAGCCTATAAATCAGACCAATTGTCTCATTTCATTAGAAAAAGCATATTGATGTTATTAGCTTTTGTTGCTTATTGGAGTGGAGAAGGAATGAAGTAAGGAACATTGTTCCTTAGCTATTAGGAATAGCTTTTGTTGCTTTGGAGGAGTTTGGGTATTTTGTGTGTGTGTGTGTGTGTTTAAAGGGTTCATTATGCCTCTCCGTAGTAAACAATTGCTGAGGTGAGTTGATATGTGAAATTACTCTCTTGCCCTCCTCCAAAGTATCTTTTGTTGCTTATTGGTGCGGAGAAAAATACATTTATAGGGGTTTTTTTTTTTTCTTCTCATTTTCAAAATAATCGAGTTTTTCATGCCTTCTGTTCTTAATAAAAAAAATCTGTAGGAAACAGAGTCTGATTGTTCTGAAATTTACAAGTATTTCATCTAAAGTGTTAGAAATATTTTTTTTGTGAATCACATTTCTCCTAGACACAAGTCTAAGTTAGCTAAAAATGTCGTTGAACACAAATGCTCTAAGATTGATTGACCTTTACGAACAGCAATTTTACGAGGGCGTTGTGAATCCGACTTAAGAGATTTCAGAAGAATTTGAAAGAATAAGAACTAGATAGAAATTTTGTAACTAAAATCTGTTGGAAAAATGATAGATTTGTTTGAATATTTTGGTGACCCTAAATATGAACAAAATCCATTTTAAATATGAATTGTCTTATTATGGGAATTGGAAAAGCCAAGGGACGCGCGCGCTCTCGCTATCATCGAATATCAAGATGAGATCAGGGCCGGAGCCGAAACTCAGGATTCGTGGGCCCGCAACTTGTGATTCGAGGATTTATGGTTTGTGGTATGGTCTAGGTTAGTTTGGAACTAATTGGGCTAGGGTCCAAGTTATGCTCCAGAATGAGAGCACATGAGGGCACGAGATCCCCTGTCTGACCCTCCTCCGAACAGGCACCTGTCCCACCCTTGTCCGGCCGTTGATCTTGCAAATCAACGGTTGAGATGGGCCGAGCACTTTTTGCTCTCAGCCGTTGATTTGCAAGATCAACAGCGGAGAAAGGTGGGGCAGGTGCCTGTTCGGAGGAGGGTCGGACAGGGGATCCGGACTCGCACATGAGTCTGACTCTTCCAATTGTCTAGCAATGAGTTCAATGCTGCAATTGAATGGTTTTCCGTTTTGCAAAATCACAAGGTAATTCCCCATATTGAATGCATTAATTCCCTGTATGGAATGTATTCAATTTCCCTATTGAATGAAAAGGCTCCCTACAATTCTAGTATTGATTAAGGAGGCTCCTCTTTCAGCTATGAAATGATGGTCTCTGTTTTTGTTTCAACACACCAAAAATCTACAGTTGCTTCTTTCTTCCTACAATTGACAAATGCCGACACAACCTTCAGCACCGATAAGGCAGTGAATTCGTCTCAAGGGCATCGTGTGAAATACAGGCAGACCTTGGTTTGCGATTCTTATCCATATACAGTTTTTGTTCTGTTATTTCAGTCATTGTAATTTCTGTTCTAGTTGTAAATTCCAAAAATTAGTAAAACTGTTTATTATTTTTTCACACTGTTTTCCCTACAAAATCAACCTCATCAGAGTTAGTAGTGTTCTGGATTTTTAACTCAACATGGACAAAGAAATAAATACATGAGAATGTGCTGCATATTGAGAGGGTGGTCAACAATTTGATTGACGTCAACTGTTAACCTCCCCTACACAAGTATTTCCTCTGTTCTAATTTATTGGTTCTTTTTAGAAATTTCAACTTATTAGGGGAACATCATCAATGCATTTGTCATTTCTTTTCCCTTTTTACCCTTCAAAACATCATCATTGCACGTACTTATTTACAACAAGTAGGGGTAAAAGAGTAAACTCATTACTTCCTCCGTCCCAATTTGTTGGTCATCTTTGAGAGTGAGTGCCATTTTTCAATTAATTATATCTTACAATTTATAATCTTTTAGGTGATTTCAAAAACTTTGTATAAAAGAGCTCATTGAGATCTATCAAATAAGATCTATTTTTGATATAAAAAAATATTATAGATTAAGAGGTATAGCCAATTTATCGAGACTTCCAAAAAAGGAAAGAGAACCAAGAATTTGAGATGGAGGGAGTACTTTTTTGCTCATTACTTTTCAACTAGGACACTAAAAAGTACCAACTGGAACCAAAAATTTGAGATGGAGAGAGTACAAAAATGCATATCCTCTGAGATGAGTGTCACTGTTTGGAACAAAATTTCAAGAAAATTGTAGAAGGGGGTAGAGGGGAGTGAAAAAGGAAGACGATGAATACACATGCAATGACAACATGGAACTCAATCCCATTTACACATTAGTAATCTAAGAAATTAAAACTCCTAAAACCATCTCCAATTTTTGATTTCAAATTGGAGATGTCAATTTTTTTTTAAAGCTTATGTGGTATTTTGGCAACTCTAATTTGACATCAAATTCTCATTGATCTCAAACCCTTATGCCAATTTCTATTTATTTGAAACGGCTAGAATTATTCCCGAATGTCAAAATTTGGGAGAAAAACAAATTTGGCATTGGGTGGATTTGGCTTCAAAATTGGCAGAGGCTTTGCCTCCCTTCAATTCCACGTGGATTTGAGTCCACAGAGGGTAGATGGCCGGGTTGGACTGGAACCAGGGATGGAGCCAAAAATTTCATCATACAGGGACGAGCCTATATACTTTCATAGGAATTTTTTTTTTTTACATATAATAGTAGTGTTTCTTTTTCTTCTTGCAGGGGCGACCGCCTCTACTGGCTCCTCCCAGGCTCCATACTGGAACTTGCTCCAAATATTTTGACCGTTAGAAATAATTCTAACAATTTCAAATAAATTGAATTTGGCATAAGAGTGGAAGATGCCAATTAAGTAGTCCTTGCCATAAGATATCAACGTTACATACACTGATTCAACGCAAATCATTGACTAGATCTGATTGATGGCTATCAAGGGCGCCAACCAATGTGTCTCAAGTCTCAACCTGCGTACGCGATGACACAGTATATTCTCGCACAATTTCACTTTCAACAATAGGTTTTTTTTGGCCCACCAATATAGACGGAGAATAATGATGGCCGGTCGGAATGGAGGCAACAAACAGTTATTCACGTCATGGGAGTAATTAATTAATGCTAAATTATCATATGATTTTAATTGTACTTTTATTTTAGGTTAGCGCTAATGCCACGAGTAAATTCTTTAGTGCCACGACAAATGGACTGGATTGGCTATTATGCCCTTGATAGATAAGGGTCATCATCGGGCTGGGCCGGGCCGGCCTAGCCTGCCAAGTCGCTGCCCAAGCCCGCCCACGGGCCGGGCCGGGCGGGCTTTTTCTTTTTGGCAGGCCAGGCGGGTCGGTCCACCTACCATAAATTGAAACCCTAGCCCGGCCCACAGGCTAGTCCAATTGGCAGGCTGGCGGGCCAACGGGCAGGCTTAAATTTCCTTGGGCAAAACTAAACCAAGGGAAAAAAGAAAGGGTTTTGTGGGATTTTGGCCAATGGCCAGGCCCGTTGGCGGGCTTTTGGACCGATACCTCGGGCGGGCTCACGGGCCAGGCCTACGGGCGGGCCGAGTAAAAATTCATAGGCCCGAGCCCGCCCATTACAAATTACGGGTCGGACTAGCCCGCCCATTCTACGGGCTCGGGGCCGGGTAAAAGCCCGCCGGGCCGGGCCGGCTTTGGATGGGTCGCGGGCCCTCGGGCTAAATGATGACCCTTATTGATAGAGAAAGAGGAGGCACGAGTTTTGTTGCTTTTCGTTTTCCTCTTCCAATTTGTCTTCTACTTTTTATAGAGCAAAACACAATCGACCAAACACAAATATTTTCTCTCTCTCTCTCCATCAATTCTTTGTAACCCATATAGAAATCTCTATCTGAACCCAAAATCTTCACATGCATATATAGATATTAGAAGAACCAACTAATTCCGGTTAATTAAGATGTAATCGAAAACAACTGATCTTAGAGAGAGACCCATTTTTTCCATTTCTTTCATTCTCCACTTATGCGTTTCTTTCACTGTAAAGCCCTTCGATTCTATCTCTAATTGGGAACCCATGTTGATATTATTCTCTCTCTCATCCATCAATCGATTCATGGATACATATATAGAGAGGGAGAAAATAACAGATTTACTTCAATTTAGACAAAAGCAAGATGAATTTCTGATGTACCAAAAAAAAAAAAATAACAGAAGGAAGACAACACAACCCATTTTCCTCTCTCCCTCTTTCCATGTTGATTTGAATAAATGGATCCACATGAATAGAGACATAGATTGATAGCTATAATGGGTTCAATCGATTTGGATACTAATGACAACAATTACTAAAAATATCGACTAAAGAAGATGGTTGTTATTTGTTCGTATGCGAAGACAGAGAGGTTTGGTCGGTATTCAATATGGTCATGAATCATATCCAAATTATCCACAGACCTACTCCTAGAAAGACTTGGAATCAGGGGGAGAAAGAAGAGCACATGAGGGAGGGAGAGAGAGAGAGAGAGAGATGGGATTTGCTTATTCAAAAAAAAAAAAAAAAGAGGATGGGTTATGCAGAGAGATGGAGCGAGGCAAGGTTAAAATGGTAAGACCACAGGAAGCTATCGTGGCACTAAAGTAAAGTATCGTGGCATTAGGCATGTCCTTATATTATCTTCTTAATCGTTGCCCAATTATGTCTCAACCGTTGACTACTAATATACTACTTATATGGTAACACTTTGTTTATTTATAATAATCTAACCCGGCAAAAGACATGTTGAAGTTGGCTAACTTTTATAATTAATTTAGTCTTTGAAGTGAATTAGTTAATTGTATTATGTGTACGTACCTTTTGAACTTCTTATTTGCAAGCTTAATTACTTAGTATATAGTGGAATCTCTTTCTCATTTAATGATTGTTGTTTATGGAATTAATAAAAGGCGAAAGGAGTTAATTAATGAGATGGGTTGTTTTTTTTTTTTTAAACAAAAAAAAAAAAGAATTTTCGCCCTTTTTATTATTACATATAATAAACAACTTTTTTATAGTGATGATCCATGAAAAAATTATTTCACCCATAAATTCTTTTGAAAATTTTTTAAATTTGAAACTTTTACATTCGATCATTGTATTTATATACATGTAAGGCCCATTCAATTGGAAGTTCAAAAAAAAAATCATGTAAAAGAAATTATAAGAGTAATAGTCGTGCTCTTATAAAGAAATAACAAAAATGCTAAAGAGTTAAAAATTATACATGAGAAAGAAATGAGGACATGGCATGATGATGTTTCGAGAGTTAAAGAGGTGTTGGTGAAGGAGAAAATCTTTTTAACGGGGTTATGTGAACAGTTGTTTACAGAGATAAATCGCGACCATTTAAAAATGTTTTGAACGGTTCGGATGTTAATGAAACTTTTTCGGAGAAGAGTCCAAACTGTCTAAAGCAGAAATGGACGACCGAGATCGCGCAGTTCCAAGAATAAAGAATTTACGGAACCTCCACGAATAAGCCAACCTCATTGTTAAAGATTAAAGGTAAGTGATAATTATTAAGAGGAATATTCTAAAGAGTTCAAACTTGTGACACCCTTACATTTTTTAAGTACCTTTTTATGACATAGATAACCGAACCCAATGATTGCTATGATCAAATGTAAAAGTTGTCTCATAACTATCTACGCTACAAAGGAAAATAACCTTATTTATCTTCATTATCATGACATGCGACCTAGGCGGACTCTAAGATTCTCAGGGCGTAAGACGAAATTGTGAGAAGAAAAAAAATGTTCTCAAGAAAGGAAAAAAGAGATCCCTCGGACTTGAACCATGTACCTATTGGATAGCAAAACTAAGCTTTTCTACTAGGCTATGTTCCACTTTCCAAAAAAAAAACTTTTTGGAAAAAAAAATAATTTCAAATTCAAATATAATGAAAATGAAAAATATTAAATCAATTTTTGTTGCACCGTTTAAAAGATCTCAATAAGATCTATCAAACAAGATCCATATTTGTAGGAAAGGCAATATAATGAAAATGAAAAATATTAAGTCAATTTTTGTTGCACCGTTTACTAAGTTTATTCTTTTATGATTAAGTTTCTATAATATTTTTCTATTGTTATCTCAATTGATGGAACAGTGGATAATACACAACACTCCAATGATAGAGATAAAGATTGACGATAGAGAGAAGAA
>BPLS01000274.1:22195-46563 GCA_019656275.1 Rhododendron kiyosumense | reverse complement strand
ACTACGTGAACCGATTTCCTGCTCCGACTCCGAAACACATCTCGAGCAAGGCACCCTATTCAGACACCCAAGTTTCTGAAATTTGGGGGTAAAGGTCGAATTTTTTCAAGGTTCGTCTTCATTTCCTTCAGACACCCGAGTTTCTGAAATTTCGATGCCTCTTTTTTAGATTAAAATTGGTTCCCAGTTCATTGAATTAAGGTTCCTGATTGCGTAGATTTTTCTTTTTCCTTTTGAACTGAGATTGCGTAGATTCTTGATGCATCAGTATTTTCCCTTGGTTGATGCTGCACTCCATATTGCACGCTTCTTCTATTTGTTTATATAGTTAGCACATGCCTCTCAATTAGTTCCAAGAAAGAGCAGCTGGGGTGTACACTAGACTTTCATTAAAATCTCAATATTTAACATTTAACGAATTGGTATCGAAGAAGCGCTAGGGATTCGCACCTACCTTGATTGCCAGTGAAAGCCGTAGCCAACCCTTTCATTGCTTGCTTTGGAGAACCCACCTGAACCTTTTCATCAGTGTTAGCCTGTTTTCCGTGGTTTTCATGTACCCTTCAGCAAAACAAGTTAGCAAGGCAAAGCAGGGCCACTTCACCAGTAGGAGGGATAAATCATAGAAGAGTAAATCTCTATGGAAAATTATAGCTGTACATGTAAATTATCTGAAAGTTTAAATTATTTAGGGGTTGCGATTTGGTTAATGACTTGCATAGAGGGTAACGCTAAGGGTAGAGAACCGGTAATTCAAAATAATCTAGGGTTGTTTTTTTTTTAATTATAGAACACAATGCCCTCAACAAACCTTAATGGAGATAAGTGATTCTTGTAGCCGATCCCAATTTATTGGGATTCAAGTGTCAATTTTGTTTTGTTTGGAACTTTTGGTTTTTATGCCCTTTAGTTGACTTCTTTCTCCATTAGCAAAATGAAACCTGAAAAATGAGAATATGTGGCTGGTGGTGTGAAGTGGAAAGAGCAAAAGTGGGGCGTTATACTTCTTGGATGGGAGGATGGCATTGTTGGGATACCGTTCTTTCATTTGGTGTGATTTCTGGTGCATGCAGCATTTTCCTTATTATCTCCGTTTGCAA
The DNA here is from genome assembly GCA_019656275.1 of Rhododendron kiyosumense. NCBI lineage: Eukaryota > Viridiplantae > Streptophyta > Magnoliopsida > Ericales > Ericaceae > Rhododendron > Rhododendron kiyosumense. Next base: position 45,463 of record BPLS01000274.1, on the reverse strand, counting down.
GCAAGAATATTGCTCAATGCTACTCTCCTCAACTCCAAAGACAGCATTATTCTGCTTTAGCAGATTATGGTTTTAACTTGTTTTGAATTTCGAGTTACTGGCATAGCTCTATTCCTAGTTAAACCATCTCCTGAGATACTTTAACTACAAAAATGCAAAATTTGTGTGACTTAGAGACAGTGCTTTCCCACCTTTTTAATGTTGGTAGAAAAAATGTCCAAGAAAGTTTAGTTGTTGTGTTTTTACTTTAACTTTTTCATACTTTCCTTAATCAGGGCCGTTATCTCCTGGAAATCTGAAGCTGTATGCATAAGATTACAAATTGGTGAGTTACTTGACATGTATCTTCATTATCATGCGTATTTGAAATTTAGTGTCTATTCTCCACCACGTCATCTTCATAGTCTTCGAAATTTCTCTCTTTGGTCAATGAAGAAGGACCCTGATCTTGAATCAGCTCTATCTCGTAACCGTCGCTGGATAGTAAATAATCAGATTAAGAATATCATTACACGATGCCCCAACCAGGTGGCAACAGTTAAGTTCCTCCAGAGAAAGTTCAAAACACTTGATCTTCAAGGCAAAGCTCTCAATTGGCTGAAAAAGTACCCCTGTTGTTTTGAAGTTTATCGTAAGGATGATGAGTACTATTGTGGGTTGACGAAGCGAATGATGTTTCTGGTGGATGACGAAGAATGTGTGAAAGAGATGCAGGAACCAGTATTTGCAGAGCGACTTGCAAAGTTGTTGATGATGGCTGAAAAAGTACCCCTGTTGTTTTGAAGTTTATCTTAAGGATGATGAGTACTATTGTGGGTTGACGAAGCGAATGATGTTTCTGGTGGATGACGAAGAACGTGTGAAAGAGATGCAGGAACCAGTATTTGCAGAGCGACTTGCAAAGTTGTTGATGATGAGCTCGAATCAAAGGCTCAATGTCATGAAGATTAACGAGTTGAAGAGATATTTTGGATTTCCAGATGATTATTTGATTAGAATCGTACCCAAGTACCCAGAGATGTTTCGACTTGTTAATTACAGTGGGAGACGAAGTTCGATGGAGATTGAGCTTGTTTCTTGGAATCCTGATTTAGCAGTTTCTGCAATTGAAATTGTCTCCCGTAAACAAGAGTCTGAGCCATGCTTTTCATGTTCATTACCTTCAACTTGGATCAAATCCTGGGAGAGATTTCATGAGTTTAATTCAACTGCCTATATTTCTCCTTACTCAGATCCCAGAGGTTTAGTGGAGGGATCAAAAGAAATGGAAAAGAGAACAGTGAGTTTGGTGCATGAATTACTGTCACTGACCTTGTGGAAGAACTGTCAATTGTGAAGTTAGGTCATTTTGGAAGAGAATTCCGTTTACCAGAAAAGTTGAATGTGTTGCTGCTTAAGCATCCTGGGATATTCTATGTCTCAAATAAGTATCAGATTTACACGGTTCTTCTTAGAGAAGGATACGATGGGTCGGAACTTAATGACAAGGATCCACTTCTTGTTGTGAAGGAGAAGTTTGGGGAACTCATGCAGGAGGGACTTCATGAATATAATCAGAGGCACCTTTCGATGAATCTGGAAAGGAAGAAGAAGAAAGGTATGATTTTGGAAAGATCAGAGAAAAGGAAGGACCCGAGCACTGACATGAGTGAACAAGATGATCTGGGCAGTGATGTCGGTGGCCTATTTAATCCTGAAGAAAGAAAACGGTTCTATAAAGTGCTCTTTGATGACGGTGCACCCTGATTTTTAAACAAAGGTATGATACTGCATAATGGTCATGTTGTAAACATTGTAGTTAAATCACGCATCGCTATCGGCGACACTTATATAGTTCGAACTTTCTGTTAGAATATTTTTTTAGACCCTTTTTCTTTCCTTCCTTTGGATGAGTACATTGTTGTAAGCCGCAACCAATGAAAGGGGAACCACTTCATACACAGTCCGAAATGCGATGAACACAAAATAATGAAAATATTGACACTTAGAGGCCCCTATATGATATGTTGTTAGCTCTTAAATGTTCGTAATCGACTATGATTATTATCTTTTCAGTCACTTACATTGAATTATTAATTTGCAGGAAAAAATGATAAAAACTTATATTTCGTCCTTCGGATTCAAAACACATAATGTCCAAGTGGTTGGTCCATCCATCAAGAAATGGCATCTAATTTGATTGCTTGGAGGATACTGTCAGGACAACAACTCATGCATGGCTTGCACATGATCGACATTTCCGAAGTGAGAAAGAGTAATTAGAAGCTAATTAGGCAAAATGTGTACGTACTTGAGTCCAATTAGAACTCATAAGGAAGGGGATCACTGAATAAGGAGAGAGTTTTGGTTAGGAAAAGATTCTTTCTTTCGAAGGCAAATACTCGGCATACATCTATAAATAAGTACAGTGGGTTCCTAAGGGGATCATCTCGGCTACGGCTAGAGAACACAGTAGAGAGAAGAGTTCGGCTGGGAGTTAAAAGAGGAAAAAAATTTCAATGGTTTTTAGTCGTCGCATGGGAAGGTTCACTTTCATGAGAGGCTAAGTTTTTAGACAAGGGTTGATGACGAAACCTCACGTTTTGTGTTCTTAGTATTTGCAGATGAATGCTTGATTTAACCGAATAATTGTTCTTATCTCTTTTTAATTTAGTAAATTTGGATATGAATACAATCATGATTTTTCCATGATTTTGGATACGGAAGCCTTGGAGTAGAAAAAGGCACGGATAACAATCTTAGATTGGAAAATTTTGAGGGATTTAGGGATCCAATAATCAATATTGTTCTTGCAAAATTCAAATGCTGAATTACAACCATAAAGCCAATCAGACCATTGACGAGAAAACAAGGAATTACAGTGATCCAAGCAATTGGAGAGGACAGGCCAGCCACTTGGAGCAAACATATTTTGCAAAAAGAGATTGACGACTTAAAGTGCAGGGCTTAGGTGATGATACTTGATAGAGAAGAATGCCTGAGCAAAGAGGTAACATTGGCAGCATTCTTCTCGATCACCTACGACCTGCAACTTTAAGTCGTCAACCTCTTATTGTGCATGCGCTTCTGTTTTTGTCCCAGTGTACAGTGATCCAAGGTCATTATCACATTAGTATGTCAATTTGAAAGGATGACCAATGTCAAATGCCGTTGTCAAATAAGAGCTATTCTCAGTGTTATCCAAGTTGAATAAGTGCACAATTACAACATAATTGGATCAATTTTGCCACTCCAAAAAAGCAACATTCAAGCACAAGAGCCAGGCTGAGGAAAATAGACAGCCTTTGCCACAGCTTCCTCCAAATGAGACAGCTACCATGTTGCTTTGGCAATAGATACACTCCCTGAAATCATTCACAAATAGGCAAATGGGGAGATTGTGAGACCCCAGCCCATAAGTCCCACATCTGGGAAATGGGAAAAAAGTAAAGTAATTTATGAAAGATTCTGACCAGCTACTGTATAACTTGAAGTTAAGCTTTTGAGTCACATAGTTAAACTAAGGGTTAAACAGGTCAGCTGGAACGGGTCATTACAGTTGATATCAGAGCACAATTTTGGTCTACATGGTGGAGGTCACCTCTAGAATCTGGTACAAGTACACTGATTGTGTTGTGTACTTGACTAAGTGTCACACCATGGCTGCCAGAAGAAGGTTGTTGGGCCAATGCAACGGGGACATTGCACCATAAGATGGGGAGATTGTGAGACCCCAGCCCATAACTCCCACATCGGGGAAATGGGGAAAAGTAAAGTAATTTATAAGAGATTCCGACCAACTATTGTATAACCCAAAGTTAATCTAAAAAGCCACGTGATTAGGCTAAGAGTTAAGTAGGTCAGTTGGGGCGGGTCATTACAGTTCCTGTCATTCATCTGCTAGAAAGTCACAACTCTATATGGTTGTAGTTTCTAGAATCAATTTGACATAGCACTAAATGACTAACGAAAACAACATCCTGAATTGAAGGTACCATTGAGTACTGAGAGGATGTTCCACTTGATCACAATATATAGACTGTGTCCTCGTGGATCATAATTTTGCCATCACCCAGTTTCTGCAAAAAAAAAAAATGAACTTCTGGTATGAGTTAATCTTTTGAGTAACGCGAGTTGGAATTGAAACTAGTTTCACCAGATTGTTATACTTGGAAATATAACATTTCATTGTTCACAAAGTCAACTAATATGCTTGGAAAAATGAGCTTACCTCCAACAAGAACATCAACTCCGCCTCCGTGTAGGCTACAGCTGCACGGCTGTTAACAGCAGTTTGAATATCACCAATAGATATGCGATCCAAGTGGTGTTCACGTACATGCTGCCCGAACAAAGTATTGAATGCTTCTATTCTGCAAGGGAGGAAGCATTGTTAACTACTCTAATACAAGGAACAGCAAATTGACTATAAACAAACAAATTGTTGCTCAATGGTTCATGTCACAAACCTTTCTGGGGATACATCCACACCAGATTGAGTTGCAGGAGGCTCGTCTACCTCCATGGCTGCAGTCCTACATGGTGGGAAAAGTAAAATAAGTATTTCAGAAATAAAATAATAAATTCACGATATATCTCCAACGGAAAACACAACTAATAGTCTAATACCTCAGCAAAGTAAGGAACCTACCAATCAGAAACTTAAGTATATGGGCTTTGGCAGTTTGGTTAACTTGCTTGACCATATAACATAGTTCACAGCAGGAGAAGCATGGGCTAAGAAAATAGAGGGCGAAGATGTTCATATTATATCGTGTCGTCCACGTGATTTCTCAATTAAGAATCTATACGCTCTTCTCTAAGGGATGCTACAGTATGAATCTTCAGCCTAAACCTGTCTAATTAATGGCGCAACTACTGATTTTCCCAACAAAGTAGAATGCATTCGATTTAAGGCAGCTTTAATAGTTATCTGTATCTACTATAAGTGCAATAACAATTGCTTTCCAAGAAAGCTTGGCAGTAAATAAACAACCTTTGTTTGCTAAATCATGACCTTCCTTTTTTCTTTTTTTACAATGCAATACTAGCACTTAAGGGCAGTTAAGGCTCCATTCACGTATTCCAAGATACTTCCCCATAGCACCATTGTACTAGATGACTTCTATGTGCAAGAGAATCAAGAAAATTAAGGAAAAAAAACTTATGGAATAGTTAAGTTCTTCTATGCTTTCCCGTTTCTTTATACATTTTGAAGAGTAGTGTTTCTACCCCAAACTATTACATTTCAAGAGTAAAATTTGCACTTAATCTAGAATGTAGTCAGCGGATCATTGGATTGCTCTACGCTTTTCCAAAGGTAATACATACTACCAAATTGAAGGGAACAGAAATAACACTAAACCAAGTTTCAAACAGTTATGAAGCATTAGCAGAAGACAGAAGAGGAAAACTGGGTCTATTGATTTCAAATTCACAAAAAATAGTTCCTTTCACATGCTCGGACATAGGGAAAAAGCAACAAAAAGTGAGAAAGAATAAAGTACTGACCTAAAGATTCCTACCTATCAGTGCTATGAGGATTGAATTAAATTAAACAAAAATGTGTAAAAAAAGAAACAAAGGATGATTATTTAGTCCATAAGATGGCCCGCTTGCTTACGAAATAGTAAATAGAAAGCACATGTACAAGTTTTCACATTAAGTGATTTGCATAGGAAAAGTATTCCACACTCACCCTCCTCCAACAGAAGTACCATCATGATCAGCTCTGCCACCATTTGCACCATTTCGGTCAGCTCTACCATCATCACCACCATCATGGTCAGCTTTGCGTCTTCTCTCCAACTCCCTTTCTCTTCCTTCCTCACGCTCGTCCATTTCATTCAACTCTTGGTGATATATGGCAAAGTTTAGAACTTTAAGAGCTGCCTCAACATCGGACTTTAGAACCTGCCCAAGACAAAGTAAGTATCTAGAAGCAGGTGTTAACACTCAACAGGTTAAAAAACAACTAAACATAATTGGGTGGCATGAATGACCAATCCAATATGAGAACTACACATACAGAAATAACAAGAACCAGAAGGTTAATAGCAATAAACCGGTTAGAGCTACATCATTTAATGCTCTCTATAGTCTCAGACACAAGCCTTATCAGGTCCAAGATGACAATAAATTTGCACTTCAGGATAATTGCATAGGTTCCAATTGACAAATGCGATAAAATCTCATACCTGTCTGCTCAACTTTAGCTTGGCATGAGCAGTAGAGAGCCGTATCATGGTTTCTAAGGTTCTGGCAGTTATTGGAAGTGTTCCTCCCCCAGTCTAAAAAGAGAACTTTGTAAGAGACGATTTAAGCAACAGCCATAGAACCTTAGCATCTGATATGCTTGCTTGAATAGCAATATTCAATACTAACCTTTGCATTTGAACTGGCATTTCTGAGCTCTGCATATGCAGTTGCAATGTTATCAGATGCCTGTAGATGGACAGCATTAGAAAGTGCACAAGGAAAATCTAGCAAATCTAAGGTGCATGGAGGAAACAAGTCCAACGGCCACCAATAGACACTGCATGGAAACAAATACGTTTGGCAGACTTCTGCATGAATAGGATATAGCAAATTGACAATTGAAAGGAAAGACCAATTGATATGAGAAACTATCAGGACCTCATCAGTCAGTTCTGGCTGAATTCTATGCTTTGCATAATGAATATACTTTTTAAGAAACTTGATAGTGAGGGTGTCACGTTTTCGACCACGTTCTGTCCTCTTCCCATGTAGCATTCGGTTGTACTTTACATAAACAGATGAACCTGTCTCAGCTTCTTCTTCCCCTCCATATCTTGAGCTCCCATCAAGTGTTGCCCCACCTAAATGAGTAGCTTCACGTGAGCATTATCAAATGTATTGAAAATGCCAAAGACCTTTTCAACTGATATAATACTGCTCACCTACCTTCGTCTATTGTGGATCGGAACTGATGCATGCGCAAGACGTGGTCCGAAATTTGACGGTCGATATCAGGATCCATTTGATCCAACACGATAAACAGTAAATCAAAGCGAGAAAGTAAAGAATCTGGGAGTCCAATATTCTTGGTTGGAGTTAGTGAACGGTCATACTGCACATACATCCAAGAAGATTTTAAGATCAGACATAAAAGAAAAGGATGCTAAAATCAGCTAGAGTTATTTTTTAGGGCAAAGTGCCCATGTTGATTACTCCATCCATCCGTTAATAGGTCCATTTTGGGGGAATCCAGCTACATAAGGAGACAATTATTACACGTTAAACGTTGCAAGTTGCCAAAGTTACCCTTTAGTCATCCGTGTGAGTTTGAAATTTTGAATACAGAACTCAATAGAGAAGGGTAAAATGGGTGTAGTGACAATTTGTACATTGAGTTTTCAAAGTGGACACATACAATGGGACAAGCAAAACAGGACAACGGACTAAAGTTAAGGGATGTGGGGACTAACAAGTATTGATGCATTGAAATTAGCAAATAACACAACTTACAGTTCCGTATATAGGATTTGCAGCTGCTACCACGCTGCATCGAGCATTTAGTGATGCATGAATGCCAGCTTTAGCAATTGTTACAGTCTGCTGCTCCATGACTTCATGTATAGCAACACGATCTTGATCATTCATCTTGTCAAACTCATCAATACAAACAACACCTCGATCAGCAAGAACCATTGCACCAGCTTCTAGCCTTCTTTCACCTATTCATAGGAAAACTACTTTCATTCAAACAAACTATGAAGGAAAATACTCTATGGTCCTAAGATGCTAGAGCCCATGAAAAAGCATTACCAGTTTCTTGATCTGAAGTAACTGCAGCAGTCAAGCCAACACCAGATGAACCCCGACCATTTGTTGATATGGCCAAAGGAGCAATGTTCATAATTGCTCTCAACAGTTGAGACTTTGCAACAGAAGGGTCACCAACCATCATCATGTTTATGTCACTAAAGAAACAGGATATAGGAAGACAAGACTCAAAAACAAGATACTGAATTGAGCAATATGGAAAAATGGAAACAGGTTTATTCAGTCAAGTACAATGCTAAGAATAAAGCATTACTCACCCTCGCAAGTGGGTCCCATTTTTTAAGTTCTTTTCAGTTCCACCTAGCATCAGTAAAATTACTGCTTTCTTTATCCACAAATGCCCATGTATAGATGGTGCCACTGAATTAGCAAGTAGGTCAAGTATATCATCTCTTTCAGACACTTTCTTAATGTTGTTAATATCCTCTGGAGTGTAGATTGGTGCATTGGCCTCTTTGTTCAACAGAGCAACATTGTTGGCTATAAGCACAGTCCTAGAAAGATGTGATTCACGAGATTAAGGTTCTGTACCACAGGACTTAATGAATACAGATACAAAATAGTGAATCCGACTAAACCAACCTGAACACCCCATTGACACTGCCCTTACTTTTCCCAGGAAGAGCTTTATAAATCCCTACCATTGCCACACGATCACCAGGTTTACATGAATCCACCAGGTCATCCTCAACTATGACGTCCACAGTTCGTGGAAGCTGGCCAGGAGCAGAATTCTCAGGCACCTCTTGCATCGAAATAATTTGATGGTCTTTGTACTTGCACAACCCATACTCAGTCACCAACAAATTCCCATTGTCATCCTGGAAACACTAACCACTTTAAAAACACTGTATCTTGCAAAAAGAATTTTAAGAGACTGAAAACAAAAGATAGATTACCCGTGTTGGATACACAGACCCCGTGGGCAAGCCCATATTGGATGTTATGTCTCGATATTCACGAGTAGTGAATGCACTAGTTACAGGGCAGAAATGAACACTCTTGACAACCTTTGGCCTTACAAGAGAACCTGAGGGTGGAAAACTAACAAGATGGTTATACGTCGTATCATCGTAAAGGATATGAGAGGTACCATATAAAAAGCACAACGTTGCTAACTTTTTTTTAATCTGTTCAGTTCCATTAGTCAATATGTGACATAAGTAACTAAAATTCCTAGAGGAGCGATAATTGGGGAGTAAAAGAAACTACCAATTGGATTACTTCCTTGTTCAGTTCAACTATTGATCGCTGCAAGCGACATTCTAATTAGAGCTGGGCAACAGACACGAGACACAATAACACGACACGAACCGGACACGAAGTTAGCGGGTTAGGGTTGAACATTTATGACACGAAACACGAAAATGACACGACTCGAGAACACGAATTCTAAATGGATCGGATTCGGATTGAACACGCGAGACACGAAATTAACACGACGAACACGATTACTAATCTGTGTCAGTCATTAACATGAACATATATACATAATATATGGTATATCTATAATTTTATATAGAGTTGGCCAACAGACACGACAACACGACAAGAACCGGACACGAAGTTAACGGGTTAGGGTTGAGCATTTCTGATACGAAACACGAAAATGACACAATTCGAGAAACACGAATTCTAAATGGGTCAAGTTCGGGTTGGGTGATTTGTGACACAAACCCGACTGACACGAGCCGACACGACCTGTTACCCAGTTCTAATTCTAATAGCATTGTCATACTCAAGAGGGCGGTAGTTAAGGTGGGGATAACAATAAAATAATTAGGATCCCCGTGCACATTTCATGTGTTCCCACTTACAATACCCTTTCACATATTTCACGCCCACTTTTCAGAAATTTAGATAACTTATTCACCTAAATTGCAGCTATTCATGGCCTATGGTTGATCAATAGAACTTTCCTTTATAAACTGTCACTTTCACTAAACAATGTACTAAATATTGTAGTGTAATTCTCTCAAACGATTAGGAAAACAAACATATACGAAGGGTTCATGATTGTAACAATAATCCCCACTTCCTGCCACCTTTTAAGGTAGAAGAACAAATAGACAAAAGACTAATTTCTGGGCCGTTTGGTAAGAGAAATTAGCAGTGGCAGCTCAACTGTAAATATTAGCCTGGTGGCCCTGGTCCCAATTTTACAATCAGCAGGACCAAAGTTTAAAATGCAAAAGGCACACAAATTAGGTACCAAACTTTTCAAAGTAGACAGCAATTTTAAAATGCATCCTTCTTTCTTTAACCAAGTGAAGAAAAACTCTGGTTTTTTCCTTCCGAATATTTGAAATTGGCCTGCATCATAGAGATAGTTCCTGGAATTACCTTAAATAATCAACGAAATATATATCCAGAGGCCCACATTGTCCTTTCCGCCAACACAAATTTACTTTTTTCTTTGCAAATTAACATAAGATTTTCTCCATTTTATTCCCCATAGATACTTGATAACTCCAAGTTCTTTTTTTAATGGGAATAACTTCATTTTCTAATCATCCCAATATTATCTGCGTGTTTACATACAGATAATGAATCTGATTCACTTCATCAATTCCAAACTGACTGCACCATCAACTTTATTACCAAAACCCCAATATTTCAAACACCTTAACAAACATACCAAACGCAGTTAACTGGATAACGAAAACCAAAATGAGGGAAAAGAATGTACATTTGGTGACTATCCCCACAACGCAGACCAAGGAACCAATAAAGCTGGAGAGGAGATCCCGTGGGGTAACACGGCGTGACACAAAAGGCCCCTCAAAGCCGACAAGCACTTGCTCCCCTTCCTTCAAGTACTTGGGATCAAGGCTGCGGGCAAATTCCGTCACCGCATCACTTAGGGCTTGCATGTACTCACCTGGAATTTGGAGCAGCCTGGTAATTGGAACACATAAGAGACTTAAATAAACATAGGTCTAAATTACATTACATATCTGAAAATTTCGTTCTCCTCTATTTTTTGGGTTGCAATGAACCACTACAATGTAAAGCCAATCTGGACCCAATCCTACCCTGCAGGGTAAAGGTCTCAGATAGGGCTGATAGACGAACCAAACCCTCAAGCTTGTGCGAGCTCGATTAAGATCGGTTAGTTACATAAACAAATCAAGCTTGAACATCTTTTCGAAACCCGTTAAGGTTTTGAACCAAACTCGAACAAACAACGGCTCAAATCATTCGACTTATGATGTTTAAAAAATTTAAGCTACTCGAGATCGTTCGGGACCCGGCTCAATTAAAGATCGTTTGAGATCGGCTTGTCTTGTAACCAAGCCAAATATGTCATATAGATATGTGTATATATATACATATGGATATATACCTGCGAGCCAAGTGACCTTCCTCGTGAGCGAAGAAATGGGAGATGTTGAGGATGAGGCGGCGGCGCTTGTGATGCATCATGTTTTTTATCTCGTGAGTGTAAATGTCCTTCCATTCCTGTTAAAGAATTTCTTGTACGCAAATCAACACATGTAGAGAGAGACAGAGAGAGAGAGAGAGAGAGAGAGAGATTAGTAAAGTTACATCTTGGTCGAAGAATTTGCGAAACGTTTGCTTGTGCGCAGCCCTCAGTTCCTCGCTGATGTCCATCGCTTGGCCTCGCCAATGTCTGCGTGCCTAGAGAGAGAGAGAGAGAGAGAGAGAGATTTGCAGGGAGGTGTAGAGGCGAGAGGAGAGAGAAAGTGGTGCCCGTTTTTTCAACCTAGGTTTTGGTTTTGGCGGGAAGTAGTGATTGAGGGTTTCCCGTTCGGCGGGAAAACCATGGTTGGGAAAAATTACTGAAGTGCCGCCGCCACGTGATGCAAACAGGATCCGGCAGATGAAAAAAAAATCTACAAACACAATTACAAACATAATTCCCTTATTCGGAGCCGTTGTTAGTACTGTTGTATGAGGATGTCTGCGAGAATCGTACGAGGCTTTTAACATGTAACCAGCCATTAACATATTTACGAAGAGATCTAATCTAAATATTGTATCGGCTTGAGTACTGATTTTTTCATTGGCGTGGTACGTTCCGCTACCGATTAGATAATTAGTACCGTTTCGAATTTATCGCTATTTAGTATTATTTTTTCCTAGATCGAAAAATTTAGCATAAAAACAGTAGTAATTTTAAAGTAGTCCGATATTGACCAGTATTTAGACGGAACGAAATTGGAAGTGTAGGGTATGAGATTTGGTCAATGCCGATACGTGTACGAGATTTAAAACCTTGGATCCAACAGCGCACCACTATAATTGTTTCTTTTTTTTAAACTAAATTGACCAATTTAGGAAATTAAAATTGCGGTGCCACTGCCTCATTCTGACCTTGTTGCTTCCTTCTGCATCTCTCCGTAAATATGGAGACAAATTTAGACTTGACAAAAAATAAATCGTTTACATGTCGTTAGTTATCCACTTCGTTTCCCCTTTTTTTTTTCTTCCCTTTTTTCTCTTTTGTGGAAGAGTAGAATTCATTAATAATAACGATAAAGTGCAACAAACAGACCTTAAAAAAAGACGGCCAAAACAAAAGGAGTACCAGAAGAGCACTATTCAATTGCTTTAACTGTTTATTTCTGTCACAAGTGAGATTTGGTCTCATCACATTCATACCACACACAAGGGCGTGTCAATCTCGTCTAGAACTTTCAAACAGCACGCCCAAATTCACCTGTTCGACACCCCTATCTAAAAGCAACCTAAAATAGGTGGGCAATTTCGTAATTGATGATACCCATCGCCCCCAGTACAATAAGGAACAAAATTTCAATCTTGACTTGGACAACATATTCACTCACATACATAAAAAAGGGAAAAAAAGAAAAAGGTCAATAATAAAAGCTAGATTCCAAATGAAAAGTTCTACATAAATAACCACCAATGCTCGAGAAGCAAGACAAAGCAGCCTCTGAAAATTATAGTTATCCTCGAACAACCAAGATTTGCTCTGGTTACCAGAATTAGGGCAAGCTTGATCAGGGCTTGAAAGCAGAAAAGGCCACGACGGAGTTGTGTCCACCAAAGCCAAATGAATTCGAAATAGCTGAATATGACAATAGGTTTACATCAGTTAACCCAGATACCCCAGTTAAAGAAATTTATCAGATATACCAGGAGGACTGACTACCCATTTTCTGATTTTTTTGGGCCATGGCTGAATTGGGCAAAAGATTTGGGCAAGGAAAAGGAAGGGAAATGGAACTGTTGAAACATCTAACCGTTGTAAGCCATTAGATACTTGACTTTTCCATTTTCTTTTTCCTTGCCCCGATGCCCATAGGAAGTCAACAAGATAAAGAGGACGGGGATGCAGAAATTCTTTTTTTTTTTTTGGATAGGCGATGCAGAAATTCTTACCAACATTGATTTCATGCTGCTGCTTTTTGTTTGCGACAGTGTCAAACTCAACAGAAGGCTCCAAGTTCTGTATTATTGACACGAAAAGGAAAGCATCAAGAACTATACCGGGCAACACTAACGGAAAAGGCCTAGATGAAATCCATGCAAGAATCCTTTATAGACAAGGGAAATAAGATCCTCAACAAGGTATCACTACATCAAGCGTCTTTGCATAAGCCAAAAGCTCGCCCCATGTCCAACCAAACTGGACATAAGTATACATACTAGTATCTGATAAAACATCATGCCAAAATGGCTGCCATGTCTGTGTCCACGTGTATTGGAAACAAATATGCCTTGATCACAGTTCTGTATGTGTCAGGCATGCTATGAGGTGTATGAAAAAACTTGCTATTTATTTTGGTCTGAAGAGATTTCGGACACAGCTGGGTGAGTCTCTAAACCTGACAGAGGCAGACATGTAACTAGTCCTTTCTGAAACTTCAAAAACTTTGTCCGCAAGGAAATGCAAATTTAGCAATTGTGGGATCAAAAAAGAAACAAAGACTAATGGATGCAACAAATTCAAAGCTTCAGAATTCTTTCATCAGAGCGCTCTTTAACTGCGAGAGAGAGAGACCTACACAGCTGCAACATCTACTGAGGAGCTCCAGTAGAGACAGCAAGCCGTAAGTTGATGCCAGAGAAAGGTTTTCTACTTACTTTTTCCATAAATTTAAAGGTGTTAGGGCTTTAAACTCGCAATTTTAACTGATCTCTAGATATTTGACTAGAGAATAAGGTTGGATGCCAAGCCATGTGATGCCAATGTTGGGAGTTGAGTTTTGTTCACCCTCCACTTAAGAGGGTGAACATTACCCTCCTTCCTATTGGTTGAAATGATGTAGACCCCATCACAAAATGATGTCATGCTTATCAAAAAGTGTATTGCAGGATAAGCATGACATCACTTTGTGGTGGGGTCCATACCATTTCAATCAATGAGAGACGGGGCAATGTTCACCCTCTTTTAAGGATGGTGAACAAAATTGCACTCCAATGTTGGAGCTCATCAACGTTAGTTTCTTTCCAAGGTTGAGACAAACTGGTTATTGCTATTGCTGTGGCTTGGAAAAAGGTTGTAAGTGGAAGTTTAAACATCCATGATAGGGCTTCCTATTAGCTTTTATCAGTGCTGTAGTTACTGTTGTTGTGTATTGAACAAGGACTGGACTCAATTACTGAGAATTCCATGATTGCTAAAACTGGGTTTCAAGCTTTTAAAATTGCAGCTAGATATATGTTTTGGTCCCCTGTTCTATTTGAATTTAGTTGGGACTTATTTGAATTAATTGTTCAGGTTCAACGTCTTCTTTGACTTGTCTTCTTTAACATTCCCGAGGTCCACTCACCCCAGCCTTCCCTGTGCTTAGCACTCACCATTTTCCTCCACCACCTATCTCTTTCACACTAGAATCTCCATGACTACTTCCCCGGTAGACCTTGATTGAATATAGCCTCATCACCCCAAACCCCATTTCCTGATGGTGAACACATTGTACCCCAATCTAAAAGATGATACTTGAACTCCTACTCCTACACCACATCAAAGGAAATCTTTCTGCAACTTTTCTAACGTTGTGCCATTGAAATTGGGATGGTAAAGACTGAAATAGAGTAGGCAAACTCGACATAGTGCTTTTAGCAAGAGTCATCCTCGCCCCTTTTGATAAATACCGTCCTCTCCCTCCCACAAGCTGCTTCTGGAAATTTTAATCGCACAACCTGCACCGTGTCAAGGGATGTGCAGGCTACCTTTTCATTTTTTATATAGTTTCTTATAAAGCTATGTGAAAGGGTATTCTACCTTTGTTTTTGGTACACTTATTGTACAGTTGTTGCTGTTGGGTAAATGACTATTAGCTCCTGGTACTTGAGATTATCTGTATTACGTTCTGCTTAAACTTTGAAAACTGGGGGCAATTTGGCTAAAGTGGAGTTCATCACAATTGCAGGGGGTGAAACTTTGTCAATTATTTTGTCTTTGAATGTGCAAGACGACTTTTCTCTGCCCATGACAAACTTTTGGCGACGTCTCAAGCCAATTCCCAGTCTCCTACCGGCTACCATATATGGGGAGCTGTATAACCTAGGGGAACCCATACTCAATAAACATAAGGGGCTAAACGTAAATAGTTCCCACCTATAATGTTAGGGTTGAAAGTTGTGATATAAATGCTATCTACAACAAACAAGGGAGCAGAATAAAAGATGGACTGTTAAACAACAGCTAAAGTAAATTTCTAGGACAATCCAATCCAATTGATCCAAACATATGGCCCATAACAAAAGGGAATTGCTAAGTAGAAAGAAGAACATACAAATTGATTTATAGTAGGATGTAACCACCCAGTGTTGATGGCTTTTATTGTAGCAATGGCTTCCAAACCCCCCGCAGCACCAAGAGAGTGACCAATCATAGACTGATATGAAAAAAGAAAAGAAAGAATAACTTAGAAGAACAATGATATGAAAAAGAAATCAGAAGCAAAACATTTATCTGAAAACTACAAGCAACATAAGCATGTGGTATGCTTGCTCTACAGGTACCAAATACATGATGATGCACAAAAGAAAAGATGATCCACAAGCAAACATGAGAGAGAGAGAGAGAGAGAGAGAGAGAACCTTTGTAGAATTCATTTTGATCTCTGAAGTGTTCTTGAATACCTTCTTTACAGCATTCACCTCAGCTAAATCACCAGCTGGTGTGGAAGTTGCATGTGCATTTATGTAGTTAACCTGAAGAAACAAAGATAACTTTGATTTATTACATTTATGGGTTTCAGACTTTCAGTAACTTAAAGTTCTTATGCTGCTGATTTTGCTGGTGTAACAGAAATCAAGCACTATTAACCCTAACCCATTCCCTAAGGTTAGTCACGACGACGTGCCAATGATTGCCGAACACTAATGCCCTATTCCTCCTTATTCGACCAACACAATATAATACTATCTTGGGTGGAAGGCATGCATAAACAAAAGCACGCACACCATTTACCAGCAAGGGCTCTATGAGACTAAAAGAATTGAAACTTAACCCACTCCTCCCAAGCCCCAACCAGCCGGATAGTCACAGTTGGCCAGAAGATAGGAATTCCATACGGGAGGTCTAAACCAGTTCATACGTCAAGGGACCAATAGTGAAATCCCATTTCTCGCTCTCCCCATAGGCTGTACAAGGGCTTAGGCCACGTAATTACTAAGCATTTGCAAGACAGGGGATGACATGAACGTTGGGGATCACTCACTGGAAACCCTCGTGAACAGCAAAACAAAAACTCACCTCCCTGATGCCAGCATCTCATGCTGTGCTACACCGGCTTTAACACGAAGAGGATCAAACTACCACTGAAGGGTAAAATTTCAAGACGTTTTCTCTTTATCTTTATCTTCACTAACACAAAAGCAGCAGCGAGTTTGTCGTCCTTTTTGATGGACTCAGAGCTAATTCACTAAATTTAGCTGCTGGCAGGAACACACGTACAATTGGTATCTGCCTTATGTGCAGATCTTGTTCTAGAGTCTAGACTACAAATTGAATGTGACGGAATGTAGGACCCAGAATTTATCTTTCCACGCATGGCAATCAACTACCAATATTAGACATTCAATCCAATCCAGCCACTACAGCTTGCTAATTCCAACATTTATTGCCTTTTATGCACAGCAGCACAGGCTTTAGCCATGAGGGAAGCAACTGTGGATGAGAGATGAGAGTATCAACAATAATAGTTACATGAAAATATCAACAAGACTTGTGCATTAACCCGAATTGTAATTTTGTAAAAGTTCGTAAGCATATAAATAATGAAGAATTGTCCCAGCCAGAGATAAGAAAAAAAACAGCCTTTGTACACATTACACAACGATAATGTTCAACAAAATCCTTTTTGTCTTGGTGGCCTTTTTTTGAATACGGGTGGCATTCCCTTAATGCCTTTTTTAATATAATTATTTACTTATCAAAAAAAAAGATAATGTTCAACAAAATAGTACCATGCAATGCCCTCAGTGTGTTGGTTCAAATGGTAATAAAAAACGAGACAGCTACAATGCGAAATAAGCATAATAAAATTCTGCACAAGACAGATTTTTATGACAAACATGCACCAAGGAGTAAAAGTGCAAAATATGATGATAATTTACGATCAATAAAAATCATCAACCTATCAAAGTAAGATTTTGAAGCTGAAGGAATGACCAGGAAAGCATCCATGCTCAAAAAGTTTTTAAAAAAATTGCAAAATCCAGCATATATTACTAGAAACTCCACCTTAAGTAAAACGAAATAGTTACCTCTTCAGGTGATACACCCGCATCTTGGAGGCTTCCTTCAATGCATGAAGATACACCAAGTCCATCAGCTCTTGGATCAGTCATATGATAAGCATCACAATTTACAGCACCTCCCAAGTACTCTGCAATAATTGGTGCACCTCGTTTCATTGCATGTTCCAAGCTTTCCATCACCTACCAAGGATATAGTAGGTTATCACAAACTTTGAATGATACTATATATGTATACCCTTGGGTACAACCGAAGTTCCAATTCATAATACCCCATGCCATTAAAATCAGAGAAAGTTCCTCCAACCAATAACTACATATATGGGAGGAAGGAGGACAGCTCCAACGTAACTTGTTTTTTGTTCTTATTGTGTGTATGTGTGCGTGTGCGTACTTATCTTGCTCCAGTATTCGCTAACTTCAAAGTTGAAAGCAAAATTGTTATTCAAAAGCAATCCAGTGGCCAATGAAAGTCAAGAAACAAGGATATTTTACACAAAACCTATTGTTACTTCCAAGTAAATGTAATGATCTCTTCACAAAGAAAAAGAAAATAAAAGGAAGAAAACATAATTAGCATACTACACAAAACATATAAGTTGTGTAGGAGCTTCACCACCTAGCATATGACTAGCAAACTTACCAACACTCCAGCTCCTTCACCCATAACAAAGCCATCTCGATCCTTATCCCATGGCCTAGAAGCAGTTTTTGGATCATCGTTTCTTTGAGACAAAGCCCTACATGCAACGAAGCCTCCCAAGCCAATCGGAATAATGGCAGCTTCAGTTCCACCAGCAATCATCAAGTCAGCCTCACCTCGACGGATGTGATTGGCAGCAGCATAGAAGCAATAATTGGAGGTAGCACAGGCCGTTGAAATTGAATAGTTGGGTCCCATAAAACCAAGCTCAATTGCAAGCAAGGCAGAACCCATGTTCGTTATAGCATAAGGAATGAAAAATGGGGTGATTTTCCTGTAACCTCTCTCTATGAGAGCCTGAACGCCATCAGAAAACACTGTAAGACCACCCATCCCTGTTCCAACAAGCACACCAGCTCGCTCCTTGTCAATCTGCAAATAATACGAAATAAACTAATTCCGTAAGATATGTTCTTTCTTCAACATAGTTAATAAGCACGAGAATGCGGTTTTATGTCCTTCGTAACTGTGATGATTCTGATGAAACAATACTGGAAGAAAGAATGCACTGAAATGAAAGAAGTTCCGAGGAGAACAAAGTCTCCAATACTTGAGCCAAACTAACAGGCATAATTCCACAGAATCTCGAACAGAATTAAGGATATTGCACCAAAAACCAGTCAATGGCACAGTAGGAATTTGTTCCTTTCTCACTGAAGTCTCCCCCACCCCACACACTCCACCATTTGAAGGCTAAAACAGTCCTCCTCCTTGGATTTGCAAAGAGTAATAAACATCCCCAAAATTGTTACTAATCCAGTCATAATAAGTATGTGACTAACATTGATTGGGATTCAGTAGTTTTACCTTTAACATGTGGACCCACTGCCCACCTTACACACTAATCTCAGACACTGATTCGTTGTAGTTAGTTTTCCTGTTCGGTTTAACTATATCCGTGAAGCTACCTGAGTGATGCAGAGGTTCCCCAGTGTTCATAATGCAAGGAAATGAAACCCAGCTACCGTATCTCTCTTTATCTTTTCGGGGTAATGGAAGCATAAAGAGCGAGAGATGCAGAAATCAAACACCAGCTCAGTCTTCCATTGAGATTGGCATAAGTCTAAGTTACAGTTCAACCCAAATATCATATTAGTGTGAAAAGGTTTGATGCTTATGGCCAATTTTTTCACTCTAAGGTTGTTCACTACTTCACTTAACTGTTTTATCATCACTTCACTATATTGCATACAACACCTAGCTCCTATGGATTGAGGGATTTCATAAGAAAAGAAAAGAAAGGATCAAAGTTTCTTACCAACTCAGTAATTTGGATTGAGGGATTTGATAAGGAAAGGAAAGAAAGGATTGGAGTTTCTTCCCAAATCATTCATTTGGACTGAATAGTTTGGTGGGAAATGGAGACAAAAGTACCAACATCACATTTTTAAATTGGCTCCTTTCCCCTACTCACCAAATCTCACAGAAAAGACTCCCCAAACTCACAATGATCACTCCCTTTATCACAATCCAAAGGGGCTAGTTTCTAAACTACTTAGGTGCTCTCCAATCTACAGTATGGTTAGAACTAACTAAGCCCAAATGAAACGTACTAAAAGGCACACAGAACCTTAACTCTACACACGTCATAAAGTTTTTGAGGCCTTGTACATTAAAGTGAACTTTTAGAAGAAAGATTTGTTAGTTTAGAAAAACAACAGCAAAATGAAAAGCAAAAGAAGACCATTGATAACAACCCCCTTCACCACAGTGGGTAAAAAATTTGGATTTGGTAAACAGAAAACTTCTGCCCCATGATTCAGATCAATGTGACTAAGGCTGATAAACAAACCAAACTACTCAAGTTCAAGCTCACATGAGCTCGTTAAAGCCTGTTTGAGATCGGTTTGCTACATAAACAAAGCAAGCTAAAACATATTTTTGAAGTTCAGCTTTCGACCAAGCTCAAACAACCAAATGCTCTGCTCATTCAACTCGGATGTTTAAAAAATCCAAGCTACTCAGAGATCGATTTGTGATCAGCTCGATTAAAGCTCTGAGCTCGGCTGTCTCACAAACAAACTAAGCTCAAACATATTTTTAAAGCTTGTTAAGTTTTCAAACCAAATTTGAACAATCACCTGTTGAAGCTTGTTTAGCTTGATTATCACCCCGACGCGG
The DNA here is from genome assembly GCA_019656275.1 of Rhododendron kiyosumense. Taxonomy (NCBI): domain Eukaryota; kingdom Viridiplantae; phylum Streptophyta; class Magnoliopsida; order Ericales; family Ericaceae; genus Rhododendron; species Rhododendron kiyosumense. The sequence continues at coordinate 25,152 of BPLS01000274.1, read as the reverse complement.
GACCCGTCAAATTACATACACACAAGCTAAACAAAACGTGCACCACTTAAAAATTTGAGACTTGGGAAATGATTTTCTCACTCCCTTCTTATCCATTTTTCTGTCTTTATTCATGTGGAATTACTAATAAATTACCCTTGCCTCTTGAGTCATTTTTCCTAGTGAAAAAGAAAAAAAAACTAGTGCCAACGGATAAAAGGGAAGTGTTAAAATCATTTCCCAATTGAGTAAGAATTACATCTACTACGATAAAAACAAATGAAATCCATCAATCGACAAGTATTAATAGCAAACAGACCGTTCCGAGGCGATCGGCGGCGAGATCAGCGTCTTCGAGCGCCTTCTTGCCAGCAACAATGCAGTAGCGAAGGCTATCATCCAGGCGCCTGTCGTTCTTCCCGTCAACGTACCCTTGCGAATTGAACCCCCGGATCTGCCCGCCGAACCGGGTCGGGAACTTGGACGCGTCAAACCGGTCAATCAGCGTTATGCCGCTCTCACCGGCCAGCAGCTTGTCGTAGTACGCGTCGACGTCGTTACCGAACACCGACACGAGGCCCGCGCCCGTTATCACGACCCGCTTCTTCGGATCCGTCTCGCGCTTCGGGGCCGAGGCCGTGACGGGTCGGGCGGAGGCCGAGAGCTTGAAGGCACTGGGTTTTTTGCGGTGGGGGTTTGTTGGGAGGAGAGGGGAGGATTGGAGTGCTTGCATGATGGTGGTGGTGGTGAAGAGAGAGAGAGAGAGAGAGAGAAGGGGAGAGAGAGAGGGGAGGTGTGGGGTGGGGGAGTCGATGAGAACAATGTAGTAATAGGGTGTGGGAAATGGGGCGCGGGTGGGAGTTGAGCTGCATTTCGGAATCTCATGGATACACTTAAATGGTGTTGTGCCCATTTGTCATGTGTGGGCCCATGTCGAGGTGACTAATTTGGCATTGGGAGATATGCCAACAGTGCATAGCGCTCGATTCGATCGTTCATCTCGGCAATTGACGGCTCGAATCTTGATCGACCAACGATGATATAGATTTGTATGTGCTCATATTCAATTTAAACCGTTTGTGCCAAAATGAACAGTCGGATGCCACTCGGCACCAGGGTGGTTGGCAGCATTCCTCAGTCTAGTAATTAGTCAGTAGTCCCGGAGCACGGCTACGTAGCGTTCGGATCATTCCAATGTGAACTTCACGTATTTATGCAAAGTTCAAACCAAAGTTGTCAATACCGTACCGGTCAGCGTACCGTTTTCACTACTGGAATGGTACGTACCGGTACCGGGTTGTATCCCGGTACCGTTCCGGATTTACCGCAATTAATATTATATATATATATTTAATATATATCTACCATGTTTTCAAATTTTAAGTGTAAATATAAACAAAATGTAAAAAAAAAAAAAAAAGGCCGGTATGGAACGCCGGAAAATGCCCGGAACAGACCGGTATTGTCCGGTATTGACCGGAACAGGCCGGTATTTTGACCGGTACGGAACATGACTTTTTGCGTTCCGTTTACGCACCGGCCGGTACGGAACGGATTTGATAACTTTGGTTCAAACGCTTGATCTTGAACTTCACGAGGATGTGTAGTGTTAAAGTGGACCGGACCATGAGGAGTGTTGTTTTGTTTTGGAGTACATTTTTTCCTTTTTCCTTTTTAGTCAGACACGTGGACTGTTCTTGTGTTTTGTTTAAACCAAAAAAAAAAAAAAGGAAAAAAAAATATAGAGATTCGCACAGTGTCGAAAAGAATAAAATATGTTTTTGTCACACATGTTACGTTGATCATACAGTATTTTTTAAAAAATATACATATGGTGTGTACTGGTAACTTATATTACTCCTACTATTTGGGCAAGAGTATTTATTTTAAGTCGCGGTATCTAGACAGATTTACGCACAGTGATAAGAATATACTATAAATGAACAATACGTGAGAGATGGAGAAGGTACAGTATATAGCAAGAATTTTTTTGAATTCTTTGAATTTCTTGAGCGGGGCTATACTATGCGGAGTTTAGTGAGATCCGAAAGGTTTTTATCATCTTCAAGAGCGCAGATGCATAAAATCCGTATCGAAGCTCCCATAATTAATAAATTTTAAAATATTATTTTTAATGCAATCTACAGTAGTATTATTATTTTCACGATATCTTAAGACCATCTAATTCAGTGTCATGCATTGTACCAGGCCTCTCAAATTTGTTCAAAATTCAAGTTATTCAACCAATTTGGTTAATGTGGGAACTGGGTTTTGGAGCAATTTTTGGGTTTACTGGGATATGGGTTTTTCCATTAGATAATAATGGCTTGGAAGAGAGTAGTTGGGTTTTGGAGCTACTTTTCCAAACTTGTATTGGATCCATCAATAGCCTCAAACACGCCTATTTGTTACTAGTAGCTTTGAAGTTAACGGAACTGGAAATACTAGTAGACAGGAAGATAGACTTTGTGCTGGTTTCCATTCGTTTTGGGATTTTGGATTTACGGGTAATAAATATAGAAAAAAATAAAGTAATAATTGAAAATAGAAGTAATGATTGGAGAAAGATAAAGAGAAAAACAAGAGTATCGATTGAAGAGAAATATGATAATAATTAAAATCCAAAACCCTTAATGCTGTGTTTGGTTTGGTTTTTGAAATTTTTTTTGAAAAATAGTAGGGATAATAAGTTAAGAGAGATAAAGAGAGAAATGTTAGAAGTAAAGGGAATCTAAGAGGTATTTTCTTGAAAAATTCTTTTTGAAAAGTGAAGAGAACAAGACATTTAAAATGGTTTCTACCGCACTGTACCTACTACCAGGCATTAGTTCCTGCGGAATCAGTTTTTTTTTTCCAACGAACAAGATCATTCCATATAATGTATAAAAGAAAACACAGTACAATAAAAGTGGACATTACCAATTTGAAAATACAAAAAAACAACGAACAAAATACAACAAACAAACCAAAAGCCGCCT
>BPLS01000274.1:0-12195 GCA_019656275.1 Rhododendron kiyosumense | reverse complement strand
GAGGATACAGAAACCCGTCCCACATTAACAGTTTCGGGTTACATACCACTCCAGCAGCCCCTGCCGTGATGGCCATTGGTGCTGTAACTGCACTCAGTCCAGATGAACACATGACGGGGATCTTGACGGCTCTCGAAATAGAATATGCTGATGCTAGCGTCGGTGTTGCCTGGAGTACCGATGAGGTGAAACATATATGTTAACCAACACATTTGAAATCAATCCCAGAAGTGACATTAAGTTGGAACTTATGGTATTGTCTCCATTTTCTTCATTTTGGTTTTGCTCTTCCTTTTTCATGTTTGCAAAAATAAAAGAATCAAAAGTTCGAAATCGCTCAACATTTTCTTACGGTTTCATTATTTTAGTGCTAAAACAGTTATCAGTGGACAGAAATCTGTACGCGCAACTGCTTTTTCTTGCAAACAGGAACTTGTATTGCGAGTTGAATTGCAAAGAGAGTCAACAAAGCTCCATATGAGGACAGAGGAAATCCAAAATACAAAGGAAAACTCAGAACCTATAGTTTTCAAGAAACGCATGTGACACAAAGAGGTTTTGTAACTCACATCAGCTGCTGAATCCCCAAACTTCTTGAAAATTCAACGTCACCAATTTTCTCAGTAGCTAAACAATAAGTGAGCACCCAGTCTAATCAAACAAGCCAATGCAGATGCTGTGGAGCTTTCGTTTTAATTTCTATTCTCATCCTCCACTTATTGCAACTAAACAATGCATCAATAATTTTACTCAAGCATAGATATACATATATACATTGCGGAGATGTAGGCGCAAATACTATTTATCTCACCTTCTCAATTAAACCCAGAACGCCAGCATTTGTGGCATTAGAGCATTTCCCTCCTTCAGTTTGGATGATATCTACGCCTTCCTGTTCCAACTGTTCTGCTAGCTTGATCTGTTAATCACCAAGAATTCCATCAAACGAACAGAACTAACTTGAATTTTAACACTTGGTAAAATTGGTAAAATTTCTGCTCGTGACCTGGTCCGGAAGGCTTAGAGTGTGTGGCACAGTGACTGATAGTGTCACGGATGGAAGGATCCTCCTAGTCTCCTTTGTTAGATTTAGTATCTGAAAAGAATAATCAACATAGTAAGAAGAGAGAACATAGTTTCTCTTTGAATGGTTTGAACTCGATCTGAATGAACTTGCTTTTAATTTGTGTTACTTGAAAGAAAAAAGGCTCTGAAATCTACAGGAAGATGGGACAACAGTCTAAAGAAAGATGGGACAGCCATAATATGTTCAACACCACCCACATGTGATAAGGATAATCCCACAGGACGTTGCCGAAAATCACGTCACAACAGAATCTTTTCGTCTACAAATCATATTTTCCTTTCCATTAGTCTTCTTCCCAATATATCTGTTCCCTCGTTCATATGTGTATTGATGGCACTGTCCCGTATTCTCACCCTTGCCCGCGGCCCGCTAATTTTAAAGTCTTCGACTAGGTTGGTTGAGCTACATCTAGTCTGACATACAAATTCAGCTGAAAAAACTGACAAGATAAGTGGTTGATAATTTGTTTTTGATACCTGCTCCGGAGAGAAAAGCACACCCATCTCGTAAAAGGAATCATAATTTCCAATCTCTACCTGAAAAAACCATCAGATTGGCAAAAAGAACTAACAATGCATCTTGTGCTTTTCACTTGATTTATGTAGCATTAAAAAGCCACTGGGTTACAAAATCAAGAGTTGAAATGCCAAATGGTACTAGCTTAAGTTGGTGGCCTCACCATCACTGCTCCTGCTTTGACAGCAGCTGGGAATGCAGCTGGAGTGACTGAAGAGACGCAAATCTGCAAGTGAGACGCAAATGATTAAACATGTTTGGAGTTCTATCAGAAAATCTCCAGAGAAGTCTGGCAAATTTGGTGACTTGCTTATAGGGTCAGAACATTGCAGTGGCTCCACTGAAAATTCAAGTAATTCACATACTTTGTCAGGCTAATGCGTTCATCGAACTGCCAAAAACAAGGCAGGCCACACATTGGAGAAAGTACACCCATAAAAAATTGGAAAAGATGATTGAGCCATCGACCATATCCAAACAACTGAATAGCAGATCCATGATATTAAAGGTCAGTGTTGAGGTGGTAGTTTTCTAGATACTTGGTAATAATAAGTTTTCTACTAGACTCTAGTAAGTTTGATAAAATTAATATAATGAGCGCTCAAACTTAGTAACAAACACAACAATACAAATGAATTGACTCAATAATGTTCAACGAAAAAATCGCAAACGGATTGCTTTTTAGAGCTATATCACAAGTACTTTTGACAAAGTCTTCTTTCCAATTAGAATTTGGAAAATGCCAACAACTGGCCTCAAGTTGTGCATAACGTGCAAAGTACACTGAGGGTGTGTTGAAATTTTAATTGCCATAATGTGAGTATTATGCACAGCCCAGTGAATAGTGTTAGCAGGACCATAAGAACTCATATCCAGTATCACAGGAAGACAGCGAATTCTAAATAGTACTAAAGAAATCAAAGCAATAATGACTGAAACTGAGGTTTCAATGAGAGGATTTACTGGAAGAGAAGTCAAGCTAGTGGCAAGCTTCACCAACTCAGGGTCACAAGCTATATCCACATGAGTTGCTCCACCCTGTTTGATTGATGTACAAGAGACGGAAACAAATAAACACCAGTTTAGGAGGGTGAAGGCAAAAGGCATAAATGTTAGTAATTCAACAGAAAAAAGGCAAAAGTAATATGCATCAGTGTCTCTAAAAAAGGCAAAAGTAAGGAACTTGAGATGGCTTGAATCTTGATGGTTGGCAATAGCTCATCCAGAAACCCAGAATTTGTAAAAAAGGTGGACTGGTTCATTCAACAACCTGTTTTCTGTACCTAACATGGATGATAAGCGGTAAATGTTGGAAAACTGAAATGGCTAAATTTGTCATATCAGTAGAATCAGATCCTGTCATTTCGGTTATGTGCCCTTGCACCAGCGTTTGGAGCATTTTTCTGACACTAAATGGTCATTGTTCCAGGTCTAACAGAAAAAACCAAAAAATCACTTGTCATTTATAGTATATTTCTTTCCGTGTTTCCAGCCAAAGATCATACGAAAACACAATGGATTGAGTTGTCTTGGTTTTAAATGTCCCTCCACCAATAAACCACTAGATAATATACGTAATCAATGTCCATTCCAGTTTCATGTAGAGCGTGCTTCAGATTATCAAATTGTGACAACCCAAACAATTTGTGTTAGTGAAGCATTCCTCATGAAATACGGTAGGAAATCTCATTGATGTCCACAATCTTGTGTATTCCATAAACTTTTGGTGTAAATAACACCTGATGAGCCCATTAGACTATTTCTTAATTACAATCATTGAGAAGTAATAGAAGGACAATATAAAACCAACCTTATCTGCAGCAATTACAACAGAAGCAACATTGTCTCTACAAAAATTCTGCAATCCGGTGATGATCTGCAAAGGAAACAATTTACCATAATTATAGCTAGGTAGTACCAACAATTGCAGATGCAAAGACAACATAGACAAGGACCACTTGTAAGGGAAAAACAAACATAGATAAGGACCAGTTTATATCCGTGTAGCTTTCAGGCTTAGTTTGGTACTTGAGTTTAAAAGGAAAAATAACAAAAGAAAGGAAAAGGAAACCAATATGCCTTCATATGCCTAGTGGTTCATGGCTTACTCCCAAGTGGCTAGGGTGGTCAAGAGGTCCAAGGTTAGAGTCGTGCTAGCGATGCCATCTCGAACTTTGTCCTCCTACGAAGCCCGGCAGCGTTCTAGAAGCCCGGCAGCGTTCCACTAGCCCTTGGTGGGGCGGTAGATGCTATGACTCCTTAGTCCCCTGGAGTGGTCACACCTAAGGAAGGGCTGCTACATCTTTTCGCCCCCTCCCCACCTTTTGGGGTAGCATAAAAAAACAGGAAGAAACCAGTAGGCTGTATTTCCCAAATGTAAGACAAAAGGCTTCTCCTCAACATTTTCCCTCCTTTTCCCTCACCAAACCAATGAATGGGCAAAAAGGTATTTATACGCACCTTGAGAGCTCTTCTTTCATGGAAATCATGTAAGACTGATTCTTTATTTGCTGAAAGTAAAGCCCTTGTTGCAGTGTAACCAACTCTTCTCTTGAGAAATGGAAGGCGTTTTGGAAGGGAAGATCCACAAAATAGAAGATTGTTTTCACTGGGTTTCAAGAAGGGTTGAGAGTGAGTAGTGGGTGAAAGGGGTATGGAGATTGAAGAACTCATCTCTCTCTCTCTCTCTCTCTCGGAGTCTCTGCCTGTCACCCTGTTTTGGACCGTTGAGGGGAAGAGATAAGAGAGATTTGCAGCTACGGATGTGTTTGGCAAGGATGATGCTACGGTGTTTTATGTCACTTTCGTAAATCTTAATTTTTGGCATAACTTAATTATTATGAGTATAATTAAAATTCATTACAAACATAATAAAATTCAAACAAAACATAACTAATGAATATTCAAAAAATCAACCAAGATATAACTAAACTTAACTAAGGCATAACAAACAAGTTATGCCTTGTTATAGTTTTGTTAGGTTTGTAATGAGTTTTGATTATATTTATAATGGTTTTTTTATGCCAAAAGTTAGGATATCCTTAAAATGATCGAAAACACCGAAATCATTTCCGTTTGGCAATTATGAAAGAAAATACTAGTATTTGGGACACAAACATGGGAGAAAGTATTTTACCAAAGGAAAATGATAATCCCACAGTGGATCCGGATCCGGATCCTCATTCCTCTCTGTAAGATATGAGGATTTCTAACATGTGAGGATCGTGCGAGGGTTTTAACAAGAAACTGTCAACACATTATTGACGAGAGCCAACTCACAGAAGTCCTTTTTTATCACATCCAAACGACGCCGTTTTAGGGGATGAAAGCATTGAAAGGAGAGAAACCCCCAGTCCTTTCTTCTCCGTTTTTCACTCCAAGTCGTTTCTTCTCAGTTCATCCAATTTCCTCTGCAGCTCTGCTGAGAAGATCTCCAACTTTAATTTGGAGGTTTTTTGGCTGGATGAAAATCAGATCCAGAGAGGAAGAAGAGGCCAGGAATTACGGAGAAAAAGAAAGAAAACAATTTGGGACTTTGGCCGAATATACACATCGTTGAAGTCACAACTGCTCTACCGTGGAGCACGAATCATGGTGGAACGGAGGAAGACGGAGGAAGAGGTAATGGTCGGCGTCGGAAGAGAGGGGTTGACAACAGTTTCTCGTGGAATCGTCGTGAACGGAGACGAAACGGTTGGGTTTTCTCTCCGTTTAACTTTTATCCCCTCAAACGGCGTCATTTGGATGGAAAAAAAAGGAAGGACAGTTGTGAGCCGTAGGATCTTTTTAATAATGTGTTGTCAGCTTCTTTTTAAAACCCTCACACGATTCTTATTCACTGAGGATCCGGAACCCCTACTAGGCCGAGGTTAGCAAGATCTTTTTATAAATCAACGAAACTAAGTCATATGCTGACTTGAGTGTCACTCATCTATTCATGTTTGGCTATTCGGCTTCGTATATCCTTGTTTTTGTGTTTTTTTTCTCATGGTATTTGATTGTGTTCTTCCTTCTTCCTTTTATTTATGTTATCTTATTTGCTAGTACATAGGAAGTACTCCTTCAACTTCTTTGATGTCATTTCAAACCAAGGTCCAAATGTTTAGCTGCCAATGAATTCTTACCAACTTAAAAATTATATCTAGTATTCACCATATGGTGAAGTTTTTATCCAACAATTGGGACCCATTTGAAAATTTATTTTATTCACGCATATCAAGTTGCCAAAATACTAGGAACCCGTTCCTAAAAAATGGCAAATAAATGACCAGAAATTGACATTCAATCAGCTATCTCACAAAGTTTACATGTATTGTACTACTATCTCTATCTAAATATATTGGCTGCTACATAACCACAAGATTTGTTTGTTTTAGTATTCGACCCTCATTGTGCAAAAAATTGCATTCAAATGGAGAACAGGGTTGGAGACAGAATCACCTAACTAACCCTAAATAAAGAGATCACCACGTTTTTGGCTCTCTTGTGTGGATTAGGTCGCTTATTTTTCCTGCATTAGCTTCACTTGGTGGGTTGTAATATCGTCATAGTAATTGATAGGAGTATATTTCTTGCCAACTTTGACCAAACAAAACCCTAAAACGATCAAATCTCATTGGACAGATTTTAAGTTGCATGCATGGCATGGACAACTCACCCTAACCAAAACCAAACCTATTAATAGTATAAAACAGGTTACAAAGAAGCAAATCCACCCCCAAATAGACCAGGAGAACCTGTATTTTTGCTTTCTCAGATCAAAACCCTCTGGGCAAACCCCAGTAAAAATGATCTTTTCTATCAATTGACAAAAAAAAAAAACCTTTTAAAAGGTAAAAAAGAACCCCCTTGTCAAACAAATAAACCCTCCTATTTCTTCTCCCTCCCTGAACAAATCATTCCACCCTCGATCTCTATCGCTACCGAAGCGGTTCTAGAGGCAGAGGAAGAGAGACGAAGCGACGCAACGATGGTGAACACGCCATTCCTGAACCAAACAAAGACAACCCAATTACAAGGTCGTAAACCAGGCGAAAGCTTCCATTGTTACCAGATAACCATACTCATCGGCGAGCATACCGGTATCTGGCAAGAAGTAAACCCTGTATCTCATGCCCTCCCTACCTTCATTACCCAGCTAATCATCATTACCTCGCTAACCCGCCTCCTCCTCCTCTTCACCAAGCCCCTCCGGCAGCCCCGCATTGTTGCCGAAATCCTTGTAAGTTAAACGATTTCCGAAATTGCAAAATCCTTGTACGACTTTTCGTTGATCTAATAACACTTTCACAAGAAAATTTGCATTTCAATGTGCAATATGTTATAAATCCCTTTTTTTGGTTTATCCGTGGAAACTTGATGTTATGAACCAATTTTTTGATTTGGTAACATGACGTTATAAACCCTATTATGGATTTTGCTAATGCTTTCTTTGGATAATTGTCCAGACAACAGAAGTAAATCTCATTTATGTTTGTTCATGATCCAGGAGTCTTACCTGGGAAAAACAAACAATTTATGTCAAAACCCACATTTTCCTCCTCCATTACCGTGTGGATGTGAGGGTAGGATACATCGAGAAATTACTGGATCGAGAAATGCACCGGTATCGGTGATTCAGCCATATATCTCTGTTGATATCGAATCGGATGTCCAAAAACCGGTTATCTAACGGCCTTTATTTAAAACCATGGCCGATAATAATTAAATTCTATGCAAACTTCTTGTCCACTCTATTTGGTTCTGTACTTATCTCACAATGTATTCGCATGCCGGAAATCTATTAGGCCACAAAATGTACATATCTCCAATTGATCAACCAATTTTCTTCACTGCAGGCTGGTGCCTTGTTGGGTCCCTCTGTCATGGGAAGGCTAAAGCAGCACTCGCCATTTCTCGACGCTGTCTTCTCCGTACCGAGCTTCATGACCCTCGAAACAATGGGAAACATCGGCCTCATCTACTTCCTCTTCCTCATCGGCCTGGAAATGGACATGACAACAATCAACCGTGTTGGGAAAAAGCCGTTGGCCATAGCCAGTGCTGGCACCATTTTCCCCTTCTTGATCGGCGTAGCCTCCTACTACCTCATCCTCCCGAATCTCAGAGACGATTTCCAACTGGGGTCAATCGTCTGGGGCACTTGCCTCACCATCACAAGCTTACCCGTCACCGCGCAAATCCTAGCAGAGCTCAAGCTTCTCTCCACTGACGTCGGAAAAACTACTATGTCTGCAGCCCACGTTAATACAATCACTTCATGGGTCCTCGTAACGATAATGATGGCAATCGGCAGTGACGCGCACAAAGCCCCATGGGCATTGCTTAGCACACTTGGGTTTGTATTACTCTGCGTTTTCGTAATTCGTCCGATTACCATTTGGACAATTCGTCGAACTCAAAAGGGTGGTTCTTATAGTGAGGAGACGATCTGCATAATTTTGACGGCAGTTTTGGGATGTGGGCTGGCGACGGATATTCTGGGGACTAGTTCGATGGTCGGGGCTTTCGTGTTTGGGATTGTGATTCCAAACGGGCTGCTTGGGCCGAGGTTCTTGGAGGTGCTCAAGGGCTTTGTGGAGGATCTCTTGATGCCGGTTTTTTTCACGGTGAGCGGGATGAGGACGAATCTGGAGGCGGTTGCGGGTGGTTTGTCATGGTATCATGTGGCGGGAGTCGTCGTCTTGGCTTGCCTGGGAAAGGTTGTGAGCACTGTTGTGGTTTCCTTAGTTTATGGGATGAGGATTACGGATGGCGTGGCTTTGGGTGTTCTTATGAATACCAAAGGAATTCTGGCTCTTATTGCTCTCAACGTCGGGCGTGACCGCGGGGTAACCTCTTTTTCTCCCTTGCTGAATCTTCCCCATAATCCATGGCGCTACAATCAATAGATACAATCAATAGATTAAGCAACAATGTGCCTACAAGACCAAAATTCCAAATTAGATCACATAACAAATCATGTATGAACAAAGAGACTGTCTTATTTACGGAGGTGCTATAAACTGCCAACCAATCTTAGCCGTCTATTTGCGCAATCGATGGCTGAGATTCATTTTTAATTATGATCGGTCACAATTTTCTCTTTCCAAAAAAGTTTCTTTAACATCTTGACCGTCCAAAAGCAAAATACTTTTGGACGGTCACGATTGAGTACTCACCTCCGTAAATAGGATTTTCTCATGAATAAATGTGTAATAATACTCCTACATTTTGCAGATGCTGGAAGACAAAGCATTTACAGTGATGTTCATTTCAATCATGGTGATGACAATGGCGACACAACCATTGCTCAGCATCCTCTACAAGCCCAAAATGAAATTCCTCCCAAACAAGCACAGGGCCATCCAAAGACTCAAACCCGACGCGGAGCTCCGAATCCTCGCCTGTATCCACGAGCCCCACTCCGTCGCCGCTATCATCCGCCTCCTTGAAGCCTCCAACCCTTCCCGCAGCTACCCCATTGCCGTCTTCGCCGTCCACCTCATCCAACTCACCGGCCACACCACCGCCCTCCTCATCGTCCACGCCCCAACCAAGTTCGCCTCCTCCGACCAAGAAAGTACTAACAGTAATAACCAAATACATGAAGCCTTTGAGCGCTTCGAGAAGGAGCACGGCGGAGTCTCAGTCCAGCCGCTCACAGCCGTGTCCCCTTACGGAACAATGCATGAGGACATATGTAGCATTGCCGAGGACAAGCGCGTGACCCTGATAATCCTCCCTTACCACAAGCGCCAGACGATCCACAACAAGATGGAGGAGGTCAATCACGCTTACAAGGACGTGAACAACAACGTTCTGGCCAATTCCCCTTGCTCTGTCGGAATCCTCGTCGATCGTGGCTTCACTGGCGGAGATGACGGCGGGGCACGGGACATCGCGATGTTGTTCATCGGCGGCGCGGATGACAGAGAGGCGTTGTGTTACGCTCGGAAAATGGCAGCCGGGAACCCCAACGTGACCCTGACGGTGGTTCGATTCGTGCAGAGAACAAGCGGAGTAGTGGAGCTAAAGCTTTCGGACTTGATCGATGACGAAGAGATTCATACGAAGAAAATGACCGAGTCTCGTGCGGACGAAAGCTTTATCAGCGAATTCCGGGTCAGGACGATGGGAGACAAGTCGATCGTGTACTTGGAGAAGGCGGTGAGCAACGGGGCGGAGACGATAGAGATATTGAGGGCGATGGGACAGGGGGGCGGTTACGATCTGTTCGTGGTGGGGAGAGGGATGGGGAAGTCGTCGTCGTCGTCATTGGTGACGGTGGGGATCGATGAGTGGAGTGAGTGTTGGGAGCTAGGGACGATTGGGGATCTTCTGGTTACGGCGGAGTTTTCGTCGACGGTGTCGGTGTTGGTGGTGCAACAATACGGTGGAGGAAGTGGAGGCGGCGGAGACGGGGAAATAACAGTGAATAAGCCGCCGTCGTCGCCGCAGTTGTGATACGATAATGTTTTCTGGAAAATGAATGACCAGTGTGCTGGTGTTTGGTTGTGGTATGACAATATTTTCAAGATTTTTTTTTATTGTTTGGTGGACACGGTAAATCACTAATCAAAATATTCTTGTTATATACAAATGAAAAAAAATCAATCTTATTTGCAGATTATTCCGTAAACCGAGGAGTTTGGTTCCTTTCCACTTCCCTAATAATTGGAGGATTTTCCAATTCAATCCAACGGCTGAAAACCAATTTTTTACAACATCCTCCTTATTCCGCTAACATCCAATAATCTCTCTCTCTCTCTACCCTCACAACCCACTACCACCCAACTCACCTCTTCTCCGGTGGTCCTCTCTATCTTTTCCAATATTCTCTATCCCCTCCCCAAAAACATTCTCCAGAAAATTGTACATACCCATTTCGAACACTGGCAAAGATCGTGTTTGTACTTAGTTAAAATTGGACTTTCGACAAAAGTTTTTTCAAATTAAGTTTTATCCACTTGAATTTGAATGGCAAACCATACAATCAGATTGCAAACTACGTTATTATTATGAAAAATTTAAGCATCAGATGATAATGGTCATTGCTTCTAACCTTCAATGGTGGATTCAAAAATCAATTGTTATGAACCCACTTTTTTTAATAATTCACCTTCTACCAATTATTTTGCTGAACAGTGGTTTCGTTGGACAGTTTTTGCCAAAAAAAAAAAAGAAACAAAGAAAAATAGGAAGTTGAGGATTTTGGTAGGATCATGGAGAGAGATTCGGGTTGTGATGAATTGAAAAGAGATTGATTTTCAATTGAAGTTTTGGGTTGTGAAGACTGTGAACAAGAGAGAGAGAGAGAGAGAGAGAGAGAGATTATTGGGTGTTAGTGGGATAAGGAGGATACTATAAAGAACTGATTTTCAACCGTTAGATTTGAATTGGAGGATTGGAGAGGAGCCAAACTCGCCAAGGGGTCTTTCACTTCTTAATGTTCAGCCTTCATTGTATGTTCACATGATTTTTGCGCCTTTTTTTTTTTCCGCAATACGTGTGCAAATCGATTTTGCATATTTTGTTAAAATTTGATCAAACGATCTATAAGCGGGAAGTTCTAGTGCAAATTTTGTCAAAATTCAACCAAACAAACAATAATCAGGAAACTATTTTTCATATTCTGTCAAAATTTAATTTTCTGTGTGTCCGGCCTTTAGTATAGGTAAGTTGAGCACTTTTCAGAACTTGCCACAAGTACATAATGGGTGGCCCCATGTGAGCATTGTCATACTCATGAAACCTTAACAAAACAACCGTCAATAATTAGATTCTATTTCTGTTGCAAGAAAAAAGAAAATGAAATTCTACACATCCACATTTTAACAAAACAACAGTCAATAATCAGATTCTATTTCTGTGGCAAGAAAAAAAAAATGAAATTCTACTCATCCAGACAAATTTTGCAGATGAAACACATAAAAGAAAAAACTCACTTGAACTGTAGCAGGAAAAAATTCCGGCAAATAAGATGGCCAACCAAGAGTTTTTGACTGAAATGGCCATAATTTTTAATCAAATTGGAGGAATACCCATCTTCTGAAACGTTTTGTAAAAATAGGCCATCGCACTTTGTCAAAACGCGTTATAACGGTTAGGCGCCATGTGCCCATAGTAAGTGGCAGTTGGTTGTCACGTAGGTTAAAAATAAAAACGCATTATGAAAATGCGTTATATTTATAACCCTAACAACGCATTTTAAAAATACGTTATAAGTTTAACCCTAATAGCGCGTTCTTGAAATGCATTATGTTAACAACCTTAATTTTTTTTACACAAAGCGGGTGAGAATTTGTAATATCATATGTTCATAGATGATATAACGCGTCTCGAAAAGGTGCTGTAATTTGTCGTCCAGGCTCAACATGATTCTTGGCATTCCAGGCCCTGCCAGCCCAGGCTTCCTGGCATTCCAGGCCCAACCAGCCCAGGCCCAGGCTTTTGCTTTTGCAGTTCATAACACTGTAGACCCATTGATTATATAACGCCTATTCAGAAGGCGTGATAAATTCGAGCCATGATGATTTCTTGAATGCCGATATTCGAGTCGAACCTTAGTACATATATACATACATGAGACAAGAAAGATGAAGAGAGAGACT